>CAESWR010000281.1:30803-45918 GCA_903171835.1 Mullus surmuletus | reverse complement strand
AGGTTAAAAAAAAAAAAAAGACATTTAATCTTTCTGATTTCATTATCGCTCTACATACACAGCGACAAGACACCGGTAGTAGCAGATAAATCAGGCGCTGAGGTGACGATGGTGGCTAATACGGGGTTTGGTGGTTAACTTACAGCCTGGATTTATTACGCTCTGAGATAACGACTGGCCTGCTCACCTCCTTAGTTCATAAACTTAAGAGAGGAATTAAAAGTACTGGGAGAAGCCTTCACACGAGAGAAACACCAAGAGCAATTTCTTACTCATGTCTCGTAATTGAATGATGGGACATCATGATATATATTACTTTGTTATTCTCCTTTGTGTCACACGCTTTTTTTCTTTACAGGAAGCCTTGCCCGTTATTATGTAGATCCACATCCAACGGAGGCCAATGTCTGGGCTCAGTGGTGGTCGTCTCAGTCAAAGCCATTTGAGCAAGATATTTCCGGATCACATTCCGGCTAAAACCTCAACATCCTCTCATTGTCTTTCTATGGGAAGTGTTACTGCTAGAATTATTCTCTGAATGCATAAACGCCTTCTTATCATTCAGAGCTGTACATGGACACAAATTAAATGGCAATTGTTGCAATTATTCCAAATGCCTTTGGACAAATCGATATACATGGTTTTACATCAATTTAGAACTTTCAATGAAAGGATTTGGCAAATCATCCACTGTAACAGAATTAATCCAGCAGATGAAAAGCTTCTGTTCTCTGAATTGGATTGAAAAGACTCCATAAATATTCTCTAAATGCAGTTTTATCCTTGAAGACATGAAATCAGGGGTTCTGCGGAAAAAACACACATATTTATTGTTCGAAATCTCTAAGAAAAGAAGAGAGAGAGTGTGTGTGAGTGTGTGTGTGTGTGTGTGGGGGGGGGGGTCAAAACGTATTATATTTATATAATAAAAAAAATATTATATAAATATCAACATCTGACCCAAAACTAAATGACATTTCAGTCCAAAGGTCACGGACAATTTCCGGAAAGCGCCGTTCCTGTCTGATATCTGACCGGTGACTATAATACAAAGTGTCAGTGCGGGGTTGAAGGCTGCGACACTGTTGGTGGAGATGTCACCCTCCATTCTCACAGGCTCAAAGGCACATACGTGCTGACACGTACGCATGTGTGCACACAGGTATACACACATTAACATCCACACATATGCATTCTCATAGTCTGTGCATACACACACCTACACAGGCACACACACACACACACACACACACAAATTACACTTTCTATTATCTGCAGGACATTTTTGCTCCTGGTAAAATGACCCTGTTGTCATTCATCTTTACATCTTGTCCCTCGAGGTTGGACCGGGGAGAGGATGAGAGTGAGAGATGGAGTCAGAGAGAGGGAGAGTGAGAGAGAGAGAGAGAGAGAGAGAGAGAGAGAATGCACAGATACAAAGAGAGGAAGACAGTCCCTGAGACTGCAAATCTGTTACAAAGGCGAGTCATTGATTCTTGGATGGGGAATTAATGAAGCCTCGGCCGGAAATGACAGTACAGTGTCAGACGGCGAAGAGTTATGCAGGCCGTTGGGCTCTGGCAGCCATTAGCTTACAGATAGTGTGTGTCTGAAGATGACAAAAGAAGAAGCGAGACAAGTTAAAAAGGCATTCATTAAAAAAAAAAAAAAGAAAAGCCAAACGGAACGTCGGCGCATCTCTAGGCATCTCTCCTTGCTCTTAATGGCAGTTTTTACTCAAAGACGATCACGCTCTCCACTTATCTCAAACAAACTCTCGGCGGTGTCGTTACATTTATGATGAGTCACGGTTGCGATTAATCAACTGGAATGTGTCTGTTTTGTGCTGGCTTCTGTCAGGAAGTGTGCGCTTTATGGCTTATAAAAACACTCCTTTTATCTCGCTGAATCAGGGGAGATTAAACGTCGCCGTATCGCTTGCGTTTATCGCTGGTGGGGTAGGTGCGTGTTTATATTTATAGCGCGTCCTTTCGTGCGATCCGGGCCAGAGCGCACTCGCGCACACGCCCCGCATATGGGTGCGCCTTTATCTCGACATGTCATAGTCGGTTACTGGCCGGAGATAAATAATAGCACAAAGCCTCCGAGCGGCACCGGCGTGCGTTAACCGACGGATCTGAAGTGACAAGTGTTGAGGACAGATTCCTTGCACGCGCTCTAACAGACTCCCAAGTTGGACATCTTGAAAGAGAACAAAGCTCCTGATTATGTTCGGATTCACGTGCCAGCATTTCATTGAGGCCTGTTTTTAAAAAAATTCCAAACATCTGAGCTGTGAAAAAAAGCGGGCCTGCATACGGCTGTGGGACGGCTTGAGAGCGGTGCCAACGTTCGCACGAGCTCCACTTAAAAAGCAACTAATTATCAGGAGAAACGGCGCAGCGTTTTTCGCCTCGGTGTTATTCGCCTCGGTTTTATTCGGCAAATGATGAAGTCTCCGTTTCCTCTGTTCCCTCCCGCATTACGGCTCGGTGGCAGACTCCAATCCGGCCAGTCAATCATCGTTTCCAGGTAATATCTCAGCCACTTCATCACGGGGAGGATATCTGCTCTGACATAAACTCAGGAACAATTTAAAAGAAGTTTGCTAACAGTCTAATCTCGGCTGAGATGAAAAACGTCAATATTCATTCCTGTCAAGGAAATATATGACACCTGAGATTCCCTGGAGTGGAAGGCGGTGCTGGCATTTTCAACACACACATACACACACACACACACCACACACACTGGGGGCTTTGCACGCCGGGGAACCTTTTCAAGGCATGATAGCGACTCATTGAGGGGGCTGATTATCTGGAGCCCGTCCTGTCTGACCTGGATTTGAGGGTTATTAGGGTGAAGTGGCCCGACCCCCCCCCCCAGCCCCCCACCCCCCTTCCTCTCTCCTCCCGATATCTCCTTGAGCGCCAGCCATTAATGCGGAGGCATAGCTGCGCCCGCATCTAAATGTTTCATTACGGCCGGAGTGGAGATACCAATTTCTGCGCCCGTCGCTCCCCCTCAGCCCGCCCGAAAAGGAGGAGAGCAAAGCATGACAAATTGAAATAAATGAGAGGGGAGGGAGGGGCGGGGGGGGAAAGGTGGCACGGGGACAATACCGGCGTGGCTCCTCCTATGGAAGGAATGCTGGTGGGGGGGGGGCGGGGCAATGGAGATAGGAGCAGAATAAGCCGATGGAATACGGGGGGGGGGGGCAGAAGAAAGGGATGTGAGAAGGAACACGGCAAAAAGGAAAAGTTTATTTATCCGAGTGTTATTATCGCTTCAGCAGCAGCTGTCCTTTCTCGGCCCACTGTTTGGTCCTGCACCCCGTGCCCCCCCCTCTCACTGTAATGAGTGGCAGTAATTGCTGGGTCTTATTGACCTTTCCAGCTCTTCATTTCTGCGTCTGTGTGCGCGCGCGTGTGTGTAAGCATGCGTGTCACTGCTTTCCGCCCAGGTTGTATACATTACAATCACCCCTTTTATTTCATTTGACTTCCTCCAAAAAACTCTTAACAATGCCTTGCTATGAAATGTGACAAAGATGGCAGACCCTGTCAGAGAGGAGGATATAGGCGATAATGGTGTCCAGTCAAACACAGCCACTGGTGTCAAAACAATTCTTCTGTGGTCAGATGTTCCTCCTGCTCATTAAGAGAACTTTGGGCATGTTTTAATAGGAAAGTAGTCTTTCCTATTTTCGACTTCTTTCCACATTGTGATTTTTATCGAACGTAATTGGCCTGCTTGTCCCTTTAAAGTCGAGCTGCTTTCCAAAGTGAACAAAACATGATTAATGATTTTAAGCTTTGGAAAAAAAGCAAGAAAAAAAAAAGCTATAATATTAGATAAGCCGTGCACCCAGATCTCGGATAGAGTAGCTCCATTGATCCACACATTGAAAAAAAAGACTTGACGAGGACCAACAGTGCTCCCTTCCTTTTTTCTGAAGAACAGCAGCGATTCTAGAAGCCGTCCCTGACACCGCTTGTAAGCTACGCACCATCTTGTCACTTGATAGCGACTGACTGTTTCATTTCAATCTTTTGGTCTTACATTTTAAGAAGACGGAGAGGTTTGAATGACTTTAAATTTACCCTAAAAGCGAGAAGTTACACTTTTATATTCAAAACTTGAACACCAGCAAGGTTGGTGTGTTTTTATTATCATCATTGTCTTCCATATTCAATTCAACTTGTATATTAAATGGAAAAAAACAGTTAAAGTATCACGCTGCCTAAAGCACCATGTGGGCAAGCTTTCCATTTATCACATTTGGTCATTAGCGTCTGCTTTGGGTACGAGCAGGCATACATGGCGCATTTAAAATTTACCGACAGCATCAGCAAAACGTCTCAAATGTCGGTCGACTGATGTGAGAATTCCAACAACAGCTGGATTGGACATGTATTCTAGAGGTTTCCTAAGCTTTAACATGGATCAGGTAACAATTGTATTTTTCAGACACACTTTCCAGACACATTTTGGGTGTTAAATTGGAGCTTGCCAAAGAACGTTTTTAAAAAAATTACACAATATTCATCCGCAGCTTGACATATGGTGCAGTTGGATCCAATTCTGAGGTAAAGAAATGAGGGGACATTCTCAGTTATCTGGAATGTCCTCTGAGACGAGGAGCAGGCCAACACCAGTCAGATTTTTGCAGATTTAATGGATCCTTTCAGACAGACTGAGGGCTTTTTTGTGCTTTCAGAACTTAATGAAAGGACATCAAGCAACTCAAGGAGATACAGCTTTCTCACTTTGGCTCCTACACACCCTCCCTGGAAAGTAACAGGTCTTTTTTTTTTTCAATTCTAAGACTTAAAGCTCACCCTATTAACCGGTTACTTTTCATTACACAGTGGACACGAAGTAGCTGGTCACTATGGCAACCAGTATGCCAGCATCTGCTTGGCAGTCAGTGTCCATCTGATGCTTGTTGTGGGCTCAGAGTCGTGTAAAGCTGTTTCAGAGGCTGCATCTCCGTGGCCGAACAACAGTCGCACCACTTATTTGTGTTGGCGAGAGATTCTGTGAAGGTTCAACTCTGTCCGATTCTCTGTCCCTTTACATAAAATCTCTCTCTTTTTTTTGAAAAAAATGTCTCTACTACACAATAAACACATAACATCAGTTAATTGTTTATCAATATGAATACATCTATACACCATGTGTTTATATGGTTGCATTGAGAAATGTAGATTTTTCTAAACTGGGGTATTTTGATATTTGCTGGTATTTGATTGTAGATTTATTGAAGCGATGTAGAGGTGGAGTACAAGACACCCCACACATGTGAACTTATTCAATTCCGATCTGCAGAGTTATCAGTACATATACTTTGTACTCTAGATGTATTCAGGGATTGAAAGGTGAGACAGGAAGGGAGAAGGAGAGGGGATATTTTTAGATTGCAGAGGAACCTCAGAATAAGCCTGAACTCTACTCATTTAGTGCACCCATCCTCCTTCTCTACCGCCTCGTCTCCTTCTGACGGTACATTAGAATGCCCGGTAGCATGACAGGTGGAGCACTGGGAGGACTGGTGTGAATGTGTACCTTAAGCTCCTTTCTCCTGTTGCCTATACTGTACCTCCCCACCCCCCCCCCCCACTGCAGCAAGACAGAACTGGAACTGAAGAGACGTGTTAAAAATATACAGTCGGCTGAAGTGCCACTACCGGGTCCTTTTAGCTCTCTATATTTGACGGCGTTGGCGGACAGTTGCTGATTGGGCCAATAATAAATGTACTTTTTGAACGTGTGACAACCTATTTTGGTTCTTTATGTGTGGCACGCTGAGAAATTATTTTAAGCATATAAGCCCCTCTCTAAATGCAGTATTTATGAGTGTAGTCAGTTAAATGTCACTTTGCATCGAGCTCCCGCCGCTGATGTTTGCCTTAGGCCTCCACAGCACCGCAAGTGTCGGTGCACTTGTATCTCTGATATTGTAGGTGGGAAAATCTGTTCTCGCAGTCACATTACGGGATTCATCTCACATTACGGGACAAAAAAGTGGGTCCCATGAGCTCAGACACGATAGTATTGTGGTCCACAGTTGATCGAAATGAATTAATCTGGTGATTCGCTTCTTGATCGGATCGGTTGTTTTGTCTGAAAAATCACATTAAATAACTAAAATGTTTTTCCAAGCTACATTTTCGCGTCTTTCTTCTGATATATTCAGCACATGGTGTCGAACAATAAAAATGCTTTTTTTTCAGATTTGGCAAGCAGAAATCATAATGATTGACAGATTGATTTTTTTTCCTCGAACATGAAATTAAATTACTGTGAAAGTGGTTTCTTACTCACATAAAAGCTTCACAAAGGCACGTTGCTTGACGTTTTTGAGGATGTTTCTTCAGCTAATTCACTGGTGGGCGGAGTACCCGGACATTTCAACACTGATGTGATGGATAAAGGTTAAAGGTCAGGAATCCCTTTTACACAGTATGTCCATTATTACAGAAGTTTTTCTTTGTAATGCTCAAAGATGGAAAGGGAGTTCATGGGCAGAGGGTCCTAATGGACGTGAATGAATGAGGTCTGACATCTCCGTTGCACGCATGCTGTACATCCATGGCTTTGTGGGAACATCAATCTTTCTGTCAACTACCTGGAGAAGTTGCATTTAGCATAGTTTCCTTTGGAACTTGTTCAATAACTTGATATTATTTTTGGCTTGAAGATAAAAAAACCTTTCTTGCAGAGGCAGAACAGCAAAATCCCACCGGATGTGTTACACCTCCACAGGGGGGCTACGGAACTGCAGTCTTTCAAAGTGCAAATTAGGCAAAATTTACATGGGATAAAAAGAACTCGGGGTAAAAAAGAAAACTCTAGCAGACATTCATTTTGCAACAGAACATTATCTATTAATCTCCCCCGCCCGCTACATCTGTCCTCGTACATTCCCAAGCAGCTGTATTTACCTCTCCATCTTCCTCGCTTTTCCTGCTGGCCAACTTTCTTCTCCTTGTTGCCATCGTTACTCCAACCCAGACTTTACCTCTCCCCCCCTCAACAACTTGCTCTTCCAGATTCACCATGTTTTTTTCTTCTTTTCACCTGTGCACCCTAACCCTCCACTATGGTTTTCATTCCTGACGCCCCATGCCCACTTCTCCCTCTACCCATTATCCAATTTTTGTGAAGCCCCTGTTTTTACACAAAAAGGAAGAAGGTCTTTAATTCCTTATTCATCTCTCCCCACTTCTGCCTGCCTTTTATTTTCATTATCTGGGTCATCCACCCGTACTCTTTCCCTCCTGTATGACAGAAAAGCAGACACTTCACACTTCAATTTTAATTTTCAAAAAAAACTTTCCAACATTGTGCGGCACAGGATCAAGGCCATTACCCCCACGCGTCCAGTACAGAAAATCATTTATTTTCTCGCAATGGCAGAAGCGGTTGTAGAGTGTCGGATTGAGGACCTTGAAAACAACATAAAAACCTGATGCATTGTTGCTTCCCAGAACCTTTAAATGGCCAGAAACCTGCGGTCAAGATACTTTTTACTCTGTAGCAATTTCAAGTCCAATCAACTGCCATCACAACAGATCAGCTTTTGTTTGGCTTCCGCAGCAAGCCCAATAAATGTATAAACTAAAAAATAAGAGGTGTAAGTGTCCAATGTCCAACCTATGTTCATCATAGAAATATACAACTCTGCATTTTCTCTGAGTGGTGAGGGTCTCACAGGCTAGATAGAGACAAAAGCAAACATCTTACAACGAGGTGGAATGACCTCACTTCAGAATTTACAACTCACCCGACATCCCTTATGGCAGATCTCATTACTGCAAACATCTGAACCGGCAGCAGATGTGTGATGAAATGTGTCTGTTTGAGAAAACAGGTAAAAAGTCTCACTTTCAGCAGGAGTGACAGCTGTGCCTCGGCAACGAGCAGGAAGTGAGTCACCTAACATGAGGCTATGTCACAAGAATGTTACCGTGCTTCAGTCATTGAGGGAATATACAATCACAGATCACTTTCTCCAACACCTACGTTACTAATTTGGACGAGAAGGTGTAGATGGAGAGGTGTTCCTCTATTCTGGTTCAGCTGGTTGTTGTAGCCACCTGTCACTCTCGAGGCAGCTACATCTGTGCTGCACAATGTGATTAAAATGTACATTTGCCATTATATTATATACATATGCCATTTTATTAGAAGTTTTTTTTTTTAAATAATTCTGTATAGTGCAAATACAATGGCATTCTTATAAACTTCCAGGCTTCTCTGCAAGCATTTCATATTTTCAGTTAAGTCACTTAATACAAAGGAAAGGTTTGGGCAGTGTTGGTTAAAAGAAAACAAGGGAGAAAAGAAAGGACAGAAAGGGAAAAACAAAAGATTTCAACGTTTCAGCAGGGTAGCAAACACTATTTCCGGGGGTGGGGGTGGGGGGGGGGCGTCACTGCTGCACCACTATTGACTAATATCTTGTCAACCCCATGTGTTCGCCCCTGCTGGCCATGAGAAAGAATTCCAGATAAAAACACGTGAATTGATGTAAGAGACTCTGAGCTGCCCTCGAATGGCTTTCTTACTAATGCCAACATTAAGAACACATGAAACTGTGTGTGTACTGAAGTGCTTTGAATGGACCTTGAGTGTGTAGATATACAATCGAACTCTTCTTTCCAGTAAAACAACATGTGGAAAGCACTTAATGTCAGCTGGTCCACACTAAGTTCAGCCTATAACGCTGCAACATTCAGCTTTTGTGAGGAGAGCTGAGAGGTGTGTCTGCTTCACTAATGGTGGCAAAGATGATTTCACTCATGTTTTACTTTCTTTTGGTCTTCATGAAAAAGAATGTTCTTGTTCTGTCTCCGGTTTTTTTTTTGTCTAACTTTAATTTCAAATGAGGGATGAGCACAGAGGATCCTTAGGAAGATGAATGACAACAAAGGCCCCTTGTGGATTCAAAGTGAAGAAAAAAAGAGCGAAAAAGAAAGAGGCATTTACGAGGGGGACTGGACCAGAAGGAACACAAGGACCTCAAGATCACAAGGAGATGATGAGCAGACATGCTTGAGGATAGGACAAAGAAATAACGCAAAACATTAAAGTGACTGCTTCCATTTACAAACGAAATGGGGATGAAATTTGACATGAGGAAGAGTGGACATGGCATTTGGCGTGAGCAGGCTGGTATCTGTGTGCACTTAGAGGAGCATAAGAAGGGGACAACACACAAATGTGTGAATGGCTTCATTTTATTTTTTTTATAGATAAAAAAAAATGCCAGCAGGTTGTAATGATTTTTCTCCAGCACATTATGTTACCTTTACTCTGACTGAATAACAAGCTGAGGGGGAAGAAGAAAGAAAAAAAAACTTTACTTTTAATCATTACTTTCTCTTCAAAACATTCTCTTTTGTGTTGACTCTACTTAAATTAGTTTTCTCGATTTGAATGTCACCCCCACTCAGACCTTTTTCATCCGCACTCCTGGTAAAACTTTGTGTGACATTTTTATGCAAATAAATATCTTTTGTTGAAGGACGCTGTGGACGCACTGAGGATTGTGAATGCGGTTCAGGCTGGAGAGGCGTGTGGGAGTGTGTGTGTGTGTGGAGGTGGGCTGCAGAAGAGGATCGATCGGAGAGCTGTCCTGACATTATCCATCAATGTAAAAAGTCTGTTCAAAAAGAAGCACTCATACTCGTTCAAGGTTTTCCGAAAACTTTAAAGGTCGCCACCCGAAACTGGTGAAACTTGAAATGAAGCGGGCGGAAAACTTGTCAAAGAAAACCACCTTTTTTTTCATGGTCATGTGTTTGAGAGGAGACGGATAGAAAATCTGCTCAGTCACGTCAAGTTAGTGTATGAGAAAACAGGAAACTCACTTCGCATATTCGCTCGTATAAGTGAATTCATTCGATGTCGCATTCCCGAGCCTGCTGCAAACATCAGCCCTGCCGATCCATTTGGTGTGATGAAAGCCAACATTGCTCCGGGAGTTACATAACGCACAAGATTGCGCATCAGGTGATGACAAAATCCCAAACCAAGCAGCTCTGAAACCTCTCAAAACTTCCTGGAATGAGAAAAACCTGCAAATTCACTCCAGAAGCATCTGCAGAATAAAGGGGTGGGGGAGGCAAAACCTTAATATAATTTAGTTTCCATTCGGTGTGTTTGCATCGTCTCAGCTGCATACATCCCGAGGGAAATATGTAGATGCCTCGCAGACCCGGAGAGTATATATTTATGAATATTTACCAAGGACACTTTGTTAAGAAAAATAATATATATATGGTGTAAGTGTAAAGAAAATGTACAGAACAACAACTAGCTCCTTTTCGGAAAAGTGTAGCTGACCTTTCTTTGTAAGTCAGTTGCCATGCCAACATTTGACAAAGGAAGTACACATAAAACATTTCTGAATCCCCTTTTTGTATAATATCTGCATCGTTGTATTATGCCGAAACAGATTGACAAAATAGGTTGAAGGCCATATCACTTAAGAAAGGCTCTCAGCACAAATCAGAGATGCACTCAGACAGGCGAATGTCGTCTCAGACGTGTTTTGGTCAGAAATCTCATGGACCTTTACAAATACTGGAGAAACTAGCTATTTGCTCTCTGGGTCGGAGTTAATATTTATTGCCTGAATTTCGAGATCTCATGATTTTTTTTTGTAATGTTACATGCTGCTTTCTGTTATTACGGGTGTTAAGAACGAATGAACTGAGAACAGGACCGTGTATATCAAAGAAAGACTCAGAAACTATACAATGCAACATATCAGAGAAGACATTTTTTTTGTTGATCTTCTTGAAAATAGGTCTGTTTCCTGATTTTAGAAACGTTTGTACATTTTTATTGGTGCATAGAGTAATAAGAATTATAATATTTCATCTGCTTTTGATGCTTATTTGTTTATATACCAAAATAAGATCTGGATTTGTCATGTGAACATTTCTAAGTTGACTGAAATCATATGAATATACTAATACGAAACGGTGGTCTCCACTGGTCTTGATAAAAAGTCACAAGTCTGTGTCTTTGAGTCTTTGAGACATGTCTTTGAGTCTAAGACTAGATCAAGACCTTCAAAAAGTGGTGTAAAAGCCACTGGTCTTTACTCAAGTCCAATTTTGAATACTACAACACTAGGAATTACCAGGTACACCCACTACAAATGCTTGAAAACATCTACCAAAATCCCGTGGTAAACCTCTCCAAGTGCCACAGAGAGAAACCAGAAGATAGTATCTTGAAATTGCACGTATTCTTATTCGACACAAAGTTCTGTATTTAACATCAGCAAAGTGTCAAGGGCATGTGCTCAAATGGAAGATGACATCAAGCTGCCAAGTCGAGTCGGGCTGTGTCGAGTACACAGGTTTGTAGTGCTGAACGATCTCAAGAGAGCTCGCAGAGCCGCGCCGAGCCCAGAGGGAAGATGTGTGACAGTCAGTCAGTCAGTCAGTCAGTCAGTCAGTCATCACCGCCGCTTAAACAGAGGAACTTTTACCATTTCAACTGCACACAGGTTGGGTAGAAAGCAAGAAATAGGCGTGCCAGACGAAGAACATGCTTCTGACTACTTCCTGGGTGAAACAGCAGCACCAGTTAGAGAAAAGATTCCTTATCTCACATGACATATGTTGATACGATATAGCGCTTTATCCACTTATCTGCCCCGGTTAGTCACATATCACAAGTCACGACTTAGCCAAATACCAGAATACACACGAATAAATGAGTCATTGTCAGAAGAGCTTTTGGATTTCCCCATATTAAAGCGGCTGACCGTTACCTCTACGGTCAGGTTGGTTTTAGCGCTCCCTGTGGTCAGAGTGGTATGACACCCACAGCCTGGTGTCGTAAAAATCTGCAGCCGCTTTGAGTGCATTGATTTTTTGGGTGGCTTCAATTTTCAAGGGGAGGGGGGCAGTGGGAGTTGGAGCCAATTTTCTAAATGTTTAAAATAGCAGCCAGGGACTTTAACATTAATTTCACTTACCTTTTCATTCACCTGGGAATTTTCTGAGAAATTACATATCAAAAGAATAACACATGAAAGTGTTTCATAATCTGCATAGGGATCCTCGAAAGCCTCTACTGGTGACAAATGTTGATGCTTCAAACAATAGAGTGGGTCAAATAGTGTCAATCGCTTTTACATTTCCACCAGAGTCACCTGCTAGATGAGCTGCCGGCAGTTGCTCTCACTCTGGACAGTGAAGTTTCCCAGCCTCTGCGTGCCTTGATATCTCACATTCAGCATTACGCGCTATCTCGCAGCATGCAGAAGCCGCTCCCTGCTATGAGCAGCCACAGACCGGCGGGTAATTCGGGGTGAATGCCAGAGAATTAGCTTTGGCGAATATGCATAAAATTGCTTCAATAGACAGCGAGCGAAAGAGGGCGAGAGACAAAGACATTAGCTGTGTAGCTGGCACAGATTTCCTTGGATAAGACCGTTTGTAGTTTTTTTTTTTTTTGTTTGTTTGAAGGTTTTCGACTGTGGGTGTTTGGGGAAGCAATCATACCAATTACTCTGTGTATGTGACTCTGTGTGTGTTATAATGAACCCGTTTGTCTTTAAATCTTTCCCTCTGTTATAAAATATAGATGCTACAGATTCCCATTAGAATAGCAGTGGTTATTATTTATTTCTGTGAGATGAATAATTTATTTTTATTTTTTTTGTGCAAATGCAGCATTCAAAAGGATGAAAAGATAATAGTTGTTATTAGCAGCGACTCTCACTGTAGTTGATGACACAAAATGCACAGAGCTTCCACCACCGCCACAACCAGTGGCCAGAAAACTTTACAAATGACACAAAAAGTGGGCCATTTTTCAACAGGCCCTAATTACACACATTTTAAACATTTAACAAAGCAGCTCACTTGTTTGGCACAGAAGAAAAGTTGGCCCACATCGAATTTCAGTAAGAAGGCAAGAGACAATTTAACCCACAAACACAGATTTCTTCTTGTTTCAATTATTTTGCGAGCTCACTTATCATGTTAAGAGTATAAGGGGCTGGGGTTTGTCCCCAGCATGCACTGGATGGCAACCAGGAAGTGGTCTTGGTGTTTATGGTGAATCCTTCTGTTCCAGCACATTATTGTACACTACTTAAAAAGCTGCTTTTAACAGCATTTGTTTTTTACTGAAATGATTACAAAATCAGTTTAGTCTGAATTAAAGAGATATACAGTATTTCTACGAAGAGTAAAACAGGGCAGCCAATATTTTTTGTAGATATTTTTTCTTGTAATTAAATGAATGCATGCACTCCTCACTTACAGTTCCAGAACATATCATAATGATTAAATCTTAACTGAATCATTAAAGTATCTCACACATATTCATACATCTATGCAAAAACACGTAATGCACCAAAGTGCATTTACAATTGTCACTATAAATTTGGTATTTTTTTTCCATCTCAGGTACACAGTATTATATGATTTGCTCACTCAGAGACTCTTCTTTGGACAGTAGCTTAGTTTTTCCCAAATGTCACAAAATTTAGTTTATGCAGCAACAGCGTCATTGCCTTTGAATCACAAAGGAAGGTTTAAAAATAATGCTAAAGAATGACTAAAGATCCATACATGCAATGGGTATTTGAGAACAGAGAGCCGAGACCATCGCACATCTGTTTCACAGCCCAAAGGTGGTAAGTCAAGAGATTGGTGCCTTCGCTCTTTATGCTCTCCACATCATGTCATTTTCACCGGAATATCTTGCGTTGAGATATTCGTGTACATTTTCCAGATTTTCAAATACACACAAATAAACCATTTGTTCGCGTTTGGTATGAACGTTAGTTTACATGTAGGGGGCCTTGGCAGGAGGTGTAAGCTGGGGCTGAATTTGTCATTTCCTTGTTGAGGGTGGAAAGGGCTGCATTAGTCACGGCGATGAAAGACAGACAGCACACTGGGCTGATCGCTTGACTCCTACCTTGTCGAATGATTGGCCAGACCTTTCCTAGAAGCTTATGAAATTGAAATACATTTCCAGCCTTGGGGATTTGCCATCAACTTATTAGTAGCATTTCAACTTGGTCAAAGAAAAGTGGAAACATTTCAAGAAAAGTTACTAACCGCAACCATGTCAGCTTTGACAAACCAGTAAAGATGGAAACCAGTCTGATTTAAAGTTAAACTGAGATATGATCCATTTTGGATAAGAAAAAGTCAAAGAAGCCAGTCAACCTAAAGCATGTTCAGGCTTTATGTTAGGACTCCCGTTGTGTTCCTGATGTAGTTGGTGAATCTACACATTTCTATGGTTATACTAGTGGTTTAGCCTTTGAAATCCATCCAAATGTAGGTCCAAAGATGTCACATTGCTACTTTGAAGCGCTGAGATCCAACAGGCCTCCATTTCATGTAAATGATGACCTTTCACAATGGGCTTTTGATATCCACCTATGATCCTTTCGGTCTCTACCGCCTTTTCCCTTCTCACACTGTTAATGAGAAGATGGCCAGAAAATGCCACAAAAATCACCTTTGAAAGAGAGAGAGAGAAAAAAAGGGGTAAAACCAAGATGAAAGGCAATTGCAGGTCTTAACTCTGCCACTATGACAGTCCTGGTGACAGATGCTTCACTAGCGCATCTAACAAGGAGCGCCAGCAAAGACGGATCAGAAATTCTAACCCGACATCAGTAACTTGTGGCTGCGCTTTCCTTTTGTGATTTCTCTTTTTACCTCTAAGGTTTTTGATACTCCCTCTAATGTTCATCCTCGGTTTCATTTCCCCACCTCTTTTTTGCGTCATTCTATGACAGGAGAGCAATGAAATGGAAAAAAAAGAAAAGAAAATAAGGCCAGCAGTGACACCAGAGGTTGAATACCAACAATATAGCCTTGTTCCAAATGTCCTTTACACTCATAAAGACTCATAACATAATTTATCTGCTTTTCTCTTGCTGATAAGTTATATCAGAAACATTGCTGTGAGGTCCCATGACTGACAACCAGCATTGCCTCCACCTAGTATTTACACAAATGAAAAGTATAAGGAATTACCCCAAACCCGCATTGTTTATATTTACCTTTTTACATCTTACCACCTCTAAATTGTTATACATTCCACAGGGGTAGCT
>CAESWR010000280.1:482699-497520 GCA_903171835.1 Mullus surmuletus | reverse complement strand
AAGGAGGAGGGGGAGGGGGGGGCTGCAACTACAAAGAGCTTTACAACCAAAGAAAGTTAATTAATGCAGAAATAAATAAGCAGTTTGCCCCCCCTGAGTTCCTTCTGGTCTTAGTGTAATCCCCTTTCATAGCTGCTTGTTTGCAGACTCTCCCTCATTCTGAGCAGGTACCAACTCCTGCAGCCACCGCCGCCTGCTCCCACTTCATCAACGCTTCGATCGTGGCAGCCCAGATGCTTCTATTGTGTTTGCCTTGTCGCCACGATTTGCTATTTAAAACGGCGCCCGTCGCGACAATAACATGAGGCAAAGTGCAACTGCAGCTTCACACAAGTCAAAGGTGATGCTTTTATGGAGTCCGTAGATGTGTAAACAATCACAGCTATTCATAAAACTGATAACTCCTCACTTCATATCCCAGCTCTTGAGAATCTTTGTTTTCACGTCTCTTTGAACGACAGTGGAGGTGTGTTTTGTGGTTATTATTGCAGCTCTGATGGCTCACACTGTTGACAACCCAGTTCAGCGGCGGTATTGTTCCAGCTAAGCCCTGTACACTGTGCGGTGTTGGATTTCTGCTCGTCCGTCCCTGTGACAGACCGCGGCGGCTCCGGTGAGGAAGTGGCTGCCTGTGTGAGCAAGGAAGAGACACTCCCTGCCCCGAGCCCGTACCTGCACTTCCCACGCTCTATAGAAAAGGGGCGTGGCATCTTCCATCCCACCTTCTCCGCCTCGGATCAAAAAATGACTGAGGAACTAGGTCATGGGCAAATATGAGACTTCAACCAGGAAACTAAACCGGTAGCACTTGTGTGCTCACCTGATCCAGACGGGACGTATTCAAGTGGCATGTGGAATTGTCTGCGTGGCCGCAGAGCACAAAGACACTGGGTCACCGCGGTTGTGACCCGACTACGGAAAGAAATTTACATCAATAGGCTTAACAGTCACAATAGTGTCAGGCTAGAGAGTGGAGCAACTCGCCAATTTTGAAAACACTCACCTGTGTGTTTTGCACCAATCGGCCCCTCGTGAGGAAATGAACTTTTTCTGACCTCCGTGCTTCATTCACAGTAACGTAATGTTGAATCTCAGTCATTCATAGTCGATTTTAGCCGGTGTTTTCATCTCTTAGCCGCTAGTTCCTCCATCCGGTGTAGCGGGGGGCTACCTGGTGGGCTGTTTACCAGCCCTTTGAGTGTCACCCTCAGTCAGCGCTGAATGGCCCAGTTGTCTCCCTGATTAGGCTATCATGTGTAGATGAAACCAGTCCTGAACACGGACTGGTAAAGCTCCACTAATCAGATTATTACTGAGATGGAAGAGGAATATGCTACACACACACATACACACACACACACACAAGTGGGCCCTCACACGGTAGATTTCCTTCAGGGTCTACAAGTTGACACTTTTGATCTGGGATTTGGAAGGAGGCTCTGCGGTCGGCGAACAAGCACTCTGGATAAAAAGATTTTAATATCAGTTCCAATATTTAATTCTGAATTAGTGGAAAACTTTAATCCTGCCAGATGCTTGCATAACTGCAACGCAAATTTGTCTTCTCGGATGAACGGAACGCCGAGATTTTCTCACACGCCATTTCATTAGGTACACTTTTCCTCCGGTTTTATTGAATTTGTTTGAGGAAGATGTTTGCAGGATTTGATTTGCTGCTGACCCGTGCTGGGTCACATCAAGGTGCTCCTAATATCCTGCTAACCTCATTTATGCAAAGGGAAGCAAACATTTTGAAAGGACTCAAGTTACAGCCCTCAGAACTAATGAATTAAAATAAAGCAGCACCTCTACTGAACAGATTCCAGAAAAAATGAGCACGATAATCCTCGCGAAGGATTTGCTTATTGCAAGGTCTTTGTATTATACGGTGCGAGTCACAGAGGGCCTGCTATGGGGGGATTTTTGGGTCTCTGTAAATGTGTAAAGAGTTTGCTTTAGACCTGCCGTTTTTGAGAAGTTTGCAGAGATATCTTGGGCAGATTTGGGGCATTTTGAATAGAATTTAGCTCTTTCTGTGTGTACCAATATTCCAGAGAGACAAAAGCACATGTTCCACTCAGGTTTCACATGCTTCACACGACTTGGCTGCAAATATGCCAATCAGCCGAGCTATTCTGAAACTTCAGCACAGAAGTTCTTCCTCACTTTGCAGCTTTTTTTCATTGAAGAGACAGCGTGCAAAGTGACAGCTTACGTTGGAATGACTGTCGCTCCAGGGGGAGTGTTTCTGTCTCAGAGTTAAGCCTGAGAATGGAAAATTACAAAAATACTTATTTCACTCCCCCGTCTGGTGGTCTTTAATTTAATGCTCAGTTTATTTTGGATGACTTTTATCCCAGCCTCAGGCGGGGCATACCTCTGCAGAGGTGACCTCTGCTTGAGAGGTCACTTATCACCACGCATTTATGACCCCTTGCATAACCGCCCGGGCCCTGTAGCCAAACAGGAAGGGAGTTTGTAATTCCGTTGCCTTCCTCCCCTGCTCTGCACAGGCGACACATGGATTTTTGCAGTGCTGTGCGAGGAGGAGATGCTCCAAACTAATTTGCGCGTATGTTTTTGGAGCCCGTGTTTTCATCCCTGGTGTACACGTTTATGCGTCTGGGTGCATGTACATCCTCATCTCTGGGAGTCTAATCTAAGGCTGGCTCCAGCTGGCTGCCCCGGGTGTATGTGTGTGTGTGGGAGGAGGGGGTGTGTAGACTCCTCCCTGAGCTCTTAATTAACTCTGGAGCGAGGCCTGAGAGCGCGGATCCCATCCGCCACTCGGGAGGAGGAATTCAGCAGTGGTTCTGCTCTGTAGCATGAAAGTTGAAAGTGACCTGCATTCACAGGCAGTGGGGCGTGACACGGACAAATACGTAAGTAAGATTTGTCTGGATTTCTTCGGCAATATGCACTGCTATTAGAAGTGGATGTGGTAGATGACATTTTATGATATTTATATTAAACAATGCCATGCCTTAGTAATGTTAACATAATGAAAATGGAAGATTCATTAGATTTCTGTGTAGTATTGTGTGTGTTCCGGAGATATTGAGCATCGCATGAAAGAATCAAGATTTCAAAAGTGGATCAGTGGAGTTTGATGCATTAAAGAGATGAAACATCTCGCAGAAAAGCTTGAAAATACCTTTTGAAATCCTAGTTTAGTGAATCAGCAGTTATGAAAATATTGCACAGGGTTTCTTTCTCTTTTGTGCAGTGGTCACTACCTGTGTCAGCTCGCCCTGACTCTTGGCTCTGCCAAAAGTCAGCGGCTGCCAGCTGGGACAGTTGGAGGCAAATGAACGGATAAGACGCACCAACGTTGAGGGATAACACAGTTGGCAGGACGGGTGATGGGTAACGGCATGACTTAGGTATTAAAAACAAAAGCGAGATGGAGGAGCAGAAGGCATTCCTCTTCTATCTTATCTCCTATCTCCCATCTTTCTACTCAGGAAATCATCAAAACAATCAATCCCATACTTTTTTTTCCTCCAGTCGCTCCTCGCTGTAATTCCTCTGTATCCGAGGGAAGAGAAAGCACAAGGAGACAATTCAGCATAGTTTTTGAAAGTGGCGCATTGTTCACGGTGGGGTGTTTACTGTCTGTCAGCGGCGGTGCTTGGCAGCGGTGGCTCTGTGTTTACATAAGTGCTGAGCGTGATGGAGCGCTTGAAGTGACAGCAGATTCCACGGAGGGTTGGACTGAGAAAGCCCATCTGCTGCTGCACATGCACAGGGACGGGAGGTATGGGAGCATTCCAAGATCCTGCTTAACTCGCAGCCTGTCACCAAAGAAATTAGTGTGTGCGTGTTCAGCGTGAGCGTTTTAACGGAATTATCAGTTTAGAAAAAGATTAATGTGGGTCAGATGTTAGCTTTCCCTCAAGAATCACTACAAGTACCAATGCCAGAAATCAAACATAAGGTTTGTTAACTATGAGTTTAAATGATATGACAATTCTATTTCATTAATGGGAGTTTTTCCTCACCCTTGTTGCCAAGTGCTTGCTTGCTCTCGGGGGATTTGTTGGGTCTCTGTAAATACACAAATATTTAAGGGGGCGTACTCTATATTAAAGGGCCTGGAAATAATTGTTATGAATTGGTGCTTTTGATGAAATTTGATTAAATTGAATGTCAAAGTCAAGACTGTCAAAGTCAAGACTGTGTCTTTTCAAAATATCATGTATTAGTTCAATTGTTATAGTTCTAAACGTGGATCAAGACATTGAAATGAAGGAAAACTGCAACTAATGTTTTCGAGAGGCCTCTTAATTTTTTGGATTACTTTCTGAGTTTGTTTGCCCTTTTTAAAAAAATCACATTTTGGCATGTATTGTGGCATTGGAAATAATTGATCAGAATCTATTGGAAATGGATCAGAAAACAGTGATGTTGCAAGGGCACATGCACTTACATTACATACATTTAAAACAAATCATGGCTTTCCAAAAAACTTGGAATGAAATTCTGGGCGATACATTACCTACAATACTCCTGAAAGGCTATTGTTGCATTATCTTCCATGCAGAGATCCTTTGAGATTCACCATCTTTATTATGTGTCGTGTCTGTGTGTTCTGTGTCTGCATTAATATGGAAATTGTTATGTTGTGTTTTCGTCCTTTCAATTAAGATAATCATTAAAATACTTTATTTGTCATTTGACTGACTAACGTCATCAACAGTTGTGACAGAGACTTGGAAAAATTTGACATCAATGAGTTCCATATAAACAACAAGAACCTGTGTATGTGTGTGTTCAGGAGTAAAACAGTGATATCTGTCGAAAGTGTAATCTGGAGAAAACTGGGCAATTTATTTCATTAATCACAATGGATTAGCAAGTTTCATTGCTTAGTCACGCTCACAAAGCCCCACTTCAAAGGCTCAGCTGCATTAGCCACTGCTCTGAATCATACACACACACACACACACACACACACACACACACACACACACACACACACACACACACACACACACACACACACACACACACACACACACACACACACAAAGCACACGACCCCAACCCGGGCCTCAGTTCTCCTTGGACGTTGAAATCCAGCACCAAGGGCAAACGCACATTGTTTTCTCAGTGAAGGCTGTCTCATTCTCCGGCACTGAAAGACACATTTTGTTGTTTGCCTGTGACTCTCCCTCTTTGCTGCCCGCTGGTCCGCCCTCATACACAAACACAGAGGTCACTGGTCTATAAACACTGCTGCTTCCACTCCCTGAGGCATGTGTGTAGTGCTTGTAATGCCTCCACAATTACACAAACTAGATCTGAATCTGTGATCATACCTGGTTAGCAAATGCATTATCTCTTTAAACCCTCTGTGCGTTCATCCTGGAATGATTGCTTATCCCTGTTGTCTGATAATTTTCTATTGCGACATGCAACGGTCACTGATCTCTCGTTGGTTTTGCAGACGGAACAAAAGGACCGAGTCTTGTCTGCAAGCGAAGACTCCCTCCCGTGCTTCCACAGCCCTAAAGCAGACCCGCTGCTTCGGAGTCGACCCCTCAGCGATATTTACCCCTTCCACGGCGAGAGAGGCACCGTCCCGTATCTGCTGTCGGGGTGTGGCGCCCAGGTCCAGCCCACCTCCGCTGGCTCTCTCGCCGACACCAACCGTTTGAATGGCATCAACTCGTCGGCCTGGTCTAACCCCATCATAGCTCAAACCGAAGGAAAACCTCAACCCTCAAGAATCATGAGGCTCTTCTCCAACTCCAGGAAGGGTCCCGTCCCTGCGCCGAGCCCGACCGCCGACGCTCCCGCCTCAACACAATGCGTCGATGGCAACAGCACTCCCCAGGCCTGGTCCGGTATTTCGCCTTTTGGTGTTGTGGACTCGTTCAAAAAGCTGCGTTCCTCTGTGCTGCAGGGCATCCAGATTAAAGGGGCAGCAAACTATGATGGAAAGGGCGCACCCTCATCCATGGAGCTCTCTGACACTGACCCTGAGCCGGAAGTTGCAATGAACCAAGTTAAATGTGCAGGTTCCGGTGTCTCTAATGGAAATATTACTGGCCAAAATTTGGCTGCCGTGAGTCAGTGTGGCTTAGACATTGAGGATTACGATGATGAGGACACCGATGAAGGCGACGGTCTCCAGCGGAATTCGCGCTTCTCCAGGAGCATCAGGAGAGCGTATGGGTCTGGGCGCATTTCTCTGCTGGACATGGGGAACGGGAGACGGGCAGGATATGGTGCAAGTGAGGCAGCCAATAGTCGGAAACCCGATCAAGGGTCTAAGGTCGGCGATCAGATGAAGGAGAGCACAAATGTGAAAGCACTGAACAGACGGAGCAAAAGCGCAGAAAACCTTCATATTTTTAAGGCGCCTTTCAGACGTAGAAACCAAACTCCGGGTCCCCCATCGCCACAGGAAGACGACCAGAGGACTAATGCATTCAACAGGAACCCGAACATCCCGAGGACAGCCAGCGCCTCCTCAGTGGACCTGCGCTGCCACGCCGCCTGTCCCAGGAAGAACCCCATGAAGGCCAAGGGCCCGATGCTGAGGCTGGTGGGAAGCATGACTGACCTGAGCGTGCGGCACCGGCGAAGTCCCTCCCCCAGCCCCACCTCCCCGTCTCCCATGTCGCCCCTGAGCCGTCTCCACGATGACTACTCCCGCCGAGTGCCTTGCCTTTCGACCAGTGAGAGACAACGCCGGCCGTCGCCCGTCAGAGCCCGGGTCATGTCCATGGAACACACCCCACTGGTTCACGCACCGCCCGATCACGACGCCAGCAGCCAGGAGCACCAGGTCCTCATCAGCCCGGGTTCTGAGGAGTTCCCGGAGCGAGCAGAACCATCTTTGGACTCTGCTCATTCTGAGTCTGATTGCAAAGAGACGCAAGAATGTGATTCCTCCCCGCACAGCCAAAGAGAGCCTTTACCAACCCAAGAACAGATTGAGGTCCAGTCGCTGCCAAACGAGGTAAGAAAATGAGTCACCCACAGACATGACAGTGGCCATATTACATCACTCTGTGTCGCTGTAATCGCCTCGCTCCGTACATCATGAGATGCAAATATTCTGACACCACAAAGTGGGATTTGTGAGGCACGATGACGACATTGGATGAGGTTGTTTTCTTTGTGCAAATGTTTTGACCAGAGAGCCTTTGACTGTGTGCAGGCAGATAAAATGTGTAGCTAAACACCCTGAAGCTGTGGAAATGTTTGTAGTATCACACATGGAGGAGCAAGAATTGGAAATGTAATTTTTAGAAATCAAAAGTGTCAAAGAAGGAAGTAAAGAAGGAATCAGGAAAGGAAGGATGAATCCCTCTGTTGAGAGCAGCTGATCTAGATCACACAGCTGAGTGGCATTGACCCTTGTCTTCAGAGATGGAACATCACTCCTCTAAAGCATGAATTTTTATGAAGCGATCTTTGAATCTAGCATGATTCTCCCCCGCAGAGATAAGTCTTCATGTCGATGAGATACTTGTTTGACAACCTGGGCTTCATGTCGGCCAAAGTCCGCATCCGCATCAAATAAAAAAAAGCACAGACACAACTTGCTCCGCTGTCATTCTCCCGTCTGCTGTGTTTGCCCTCTGTGATATATCGACTTGTGCTGCCGCGGGGTCACATGCTGGAACCAGCTGTTCTGTGTTAGCAGGCCCGGTTAATGATTAGGCTTTGTTTATGATTAGTGGGCCTTGCGCAAAACGGCTCCATATTGCCGTTGCCGCGGGTGGGTCGGCAGCAGGGAGTTGAGCACGTCCCACCGCCTTGCATCTCCCCCTTCCCGCCCGTTTCCCTCCCTCTCGCTGGAGCCTAATGGGTCAAAGTCCAGCCCCGTGGACACTGGGCCCGCGACAGCTAGCAGCAGCAGCAGGTAGACGGCACCAAAAACACACCGCTCGAATCCAGCGGAAATGTGCTTTTGTCAAAGAGGAGGATTCTACCTTCCAAGATGAGCATGAGAAATCAGATTTGTTTACTTTAAACATAAAAACGGCTGCAGCTCAGCCTTGCAAACGCAGGACTTTGTCACAATGGTGCTCGTCCACTGTGTGCCCTTCCAGTGTATATGCCGGGAACCGGATCCAGATCGAGAGAACCCACAGGTGAGATTTGATACCGTGGTTGACTAAAAGACTCGGAACAACAACTTCCAGATGAGTAATCTTTCGCCAATATTTGAGTGTCCAGCATGCAAGACTTAACAGACATTGGCTGTGATAAGATTTAATAGCGGAGCATTTGTGCAGTTTCTGCTCGTGTTTGAACATGATAAGACCGGCGGTTGATTGAGTTCAATATGTTGAGTCAATCACTGTGTGAACTTAGCGACACTCGCGTGTTGATGAAGCTTCTCGTGAGAAAGCTGGTGAAGTTTTTTCTTTTCCACCGACTTGTGGTTAATCCCCTAGATCCAAACAAGACGTTTGCTGCCTCTTGGAATTTCTTCTGTTTGACTTGCTGTGCCATTTTGCTCTGTTTCTCATTAACAGACGTTCTTCCCGACAGACAGAGCAGAGCGCTCTGTATCTCAGCACTTTGTCGGTCATTGAACAGGGGAAATCAATAGCACTTATTGCGATCTGCTGTGTTTTCTTTGTTCCTAGATGACACCAGACCAACAAGCCAATGTAGCACTTCTCCAAACAGAGGAAGCCTCCCCGACAACCAGCAGCAGCAGCAGCATCTCCCCTCCAGTGTCACCAGCATGCCTCTCGGAGTCATCCTCCTCTCCCACATCTCCCACATCTCCCCCATCACCCCCATCACCCTCATCACCCACAGATGCAACCACAGCCTCCACAGAGACCTCCTCCATCAGGCCCAGGCGGCGAGCCGGGCGCCCGAGGCAGCGGCCCATCTCAGACTATGGCCAGCTTGTTTCCAGGAAGCACTCTATTCCTGAGGAAGCTGCAGAGCTTCGTGCCGAGGAAAGGACCGCAAACCCGTCCTCGCATGAGGACGGCAGTGCTAACGACACGTGTGCGAACGGGGAGACCCGTGACATCTGCAGCGCCAATGGAAATGTTCCATGCAGGAGGCAACGGCCGATCTCGGTGATGGGAGTTGAGAATTTGTTCTCTGCTGATGCTGATGAGAAGGAGGACCGCGTCCCCTCTGTAAGTGTCCACAGCTTAAAACTGCACCATAAGAAGGAGACATGAGAAAGAGGAAGTTCTTTCTGAATGCTCGGATGTTTCCCTCCCTGCAGCCCCTGTCGCGGCCACCCATCCCCTCCCACCAGGTGCCTCCGTACAAAGGTGTGTCCGCCAGGTTCCGCCCCACCACCCTGTCCCAGAGCACCCCCATCGGACTGGACCGCGTGGGCAGGCGTCGGCTCCACAGAGTGCTCAGCGGTGGGTTGCTATTATGAGAATGTTGAGTGTGGGAATGTCAATAATGCGTGAGAGGTAAATGTTTATATACGACCAACCTCACGTGAGCATTTGGGTGTGCTCGTATATGCCGCTCCTTTGTGGATCAGTTCAATCTTATCTTAATGTTTTCAGATACACACATTCTTTTCTAAACTACCGTGTGTGTTTGTGGCGCAGATGGCATGTCTGAGTGCTCTGCGACGCTCGACGACAGCGTCAGCGAGGAGGAGGGCAGCTATGAGGAGCTCTCTGATGTCTCACCCTACCTGGGACTGGGGGTGGAGCTCTCCGTGCTCAATGAGGTGAGGCGACAGACGGACGACTTCACTTGTCACGTTGACACTGTCGCAAACTAAATCTGCCTGAAATATTGAATTTATGATGCAACATTTATCCTGTCCTGTGTGTTTCCTCAGCAGCCATCATGTGAGAATGTTTTTGTGTGTGTTTCAAGATGTTTGGCTGAACTTGACCCCAATAGACAGCCGCTGCCCGGTCCACAAGTCAGGGCGTAATCCTGCATGTAGGACACGGGCTTCCGCCGGCGTGTAATTGTGTTTTTATCTTATCTGCGCACATGTGCTCCTCAGTGGATCAGCTGCGGCCATGCGGTCTACGCCGAGGCGCTGTGGGACCATGTGACCATGGAGGAGCAGGAGCTGGCCTTCAAGGCCGGGGATGTGATCCGTATCCTCGATGCTTCACACAAGGACTGGTGGTGGGGCAGGGGGGCTGACCGGGAGGCCTGGTTCCCCTCCAGCTTTGTGAGGGTAAGTGGGCTTCCTGACCCGTGTGTGTGATGTGTGTTTGCTCTCCAGCAGCACAGAAAAGACTCGCAAACTGGCCGAGCTCCAAACTAACCTCAGCAGCCTACTTAACACTGCGTGCGTAAAGGATTCAGACCTCACAGGTCCAGCTGGTTTCTGTGGTGACCAGGGCTGACTGACAGTTGAGTCTTAATTAGTCCGGCTGTGGTTGCCATGGCGAGGCTGTTTGATTGGCAGATGGGCATCTGCTGTGTAATCGCCTGAGGCTGAATCAATGTTTCTGAACAGGAGCCTGTTAAACTTTCACATGTGGTTCCCATAGCGATGTGGAGTGGATCAGAATTTGTTGTAGTCCAAGTGGTTATTGTTTGTTTTGCTCAGAGTTAAATTTGAGTGTGCAGTTTATTTAAACTACTGCAAGGGTTTTTTCTAATAGAACTAAATGAGCTTGAAATTTCCTGCTAGAAACAACTGCTGTCGATGTTTGCTGCTTTACTGCTCTTTAGTTTTGTTTCATACCCCATTTATAGTTTCTTGTATTCCTTTTAATGCACGTTACAGGAGGTTCAGCTGTATTTGTGGCAAATGTGTTGCAGGTGCGCGTGAACCAGGAAGACTCGAGCGCGGAGAGTGTGGAGAGCGTGGCGGACCAGGAGGACCCCACCCCCAGGGAGACGCACAGCGGGCAGCACCGGGAGCAGATGAGGACCAACGTGGTCAAGGAGATCATGAGCACTGAACGCATCTACATCAAGCACCTGAGGGACATCTGTGAGGTACAGGCCGCATCATTTACATCTTGTAAAGTCTTTGCAATCAAGATGTTTCATGGTTATGATGACGTTTCATGATAAGTCACCTTTCAGCATCTCCTGAAGCAGAGTCTCAACTGTTCCCCTCTGACAGGGTTACATCCGCCAGTGCCATAAACACCAAGACATGTTCACCGAGCAGCAGCTGAAGACCATCTTCAGCAACATCGAGGACATCTACAAGTTTCAACGGCAGTTCCTTCGAGACCTGGAGAAGAAGTACAACAAAGACCAGCCGCACCTCAGCGAAATCGGCTCCTGTTTTCTCATGCAGGTAACAGCTGCGCCCACTCGAACGCTCCAAACTTTCCCCGTCGTTCCTCCTCAAACCTCTTCTTTCTTGTCCCTCAGGGAGAAGGTTTCTCGATCTACTCCGAGTACTGTAACACACACCCAGCCGCCTGTGCCGAGCTGCAGCGCCTCATGAAGTCGGGGCGATACAAGCACTTCTTCGAGGCCTGCCGGCTCCTCCAGCAGATGATCGACATCTCCATCGCTGGCTTCTTGCTCACACCCGTCCAAAAGATCTGCAAATACCCGCTGCAGCTGGGAGAACTGCTCAAATACACCCCCAAAGATCACAGGTGCACTGCTTATTGTACTGTTTCTTTTAAGGTGCATTTTTATCCTGCTCTATTTTCTCTATAAGATAAGATAAAGATGCGAGTCCTCAGCTAACACTACAAGAGGCCAATCATATCTGGGATTATGTCTGAGGTCTTTACAGATCAGATTTATAGATGCAGAGATACTGATTGCTCAGCTGCCATGAGAAAATGACATCCATTGATAACAGAGATCTGCATTATGTATGTTTACAACAGGGCTGTCACGATATCAGATTTTCACTTCGTGATTATCGTGGGAAAGAAATTTCACAATAACGATAGTATCAGAATATCACCCAAAATGTAAATAATAATCGTACAATCAATGAAATTGATCTTTAACTTTTTAAATGTTTTTTTTCTCCTGTTGAAGGTGGTATAAAGACAATATGAAAACCGTAACTGTACAACTACATACAAAAAGTGGGCTGTTTGCCAGTGCCACTGGATCATTTACACAATATTATGATATGTGCATTTTTAGCGCGATATTGAAATGTCATTTTTTGATACCACCATTATCGTCACTACCAGTATATCACAACAGCCCTAATCTGAACTAAACTGCTGTCGATGCTGTTTTATTCCTTACTTGACACAGATGTTGTCTCTGTTTTAACGCCCGTTCTCATGCTGTCATGGATTATGTAATTGCAGTGACTACAGTGGCGTGAGCGAAGCTTACGAGGCGATGAAAAACGTGGCCAGTCTCATAAACGAGAGGAAGAGAAGGCTGGAGAGTGTCGACACCATTGCTCACTGGCAGGTCGCCATTCTCCACTGGGAGGTGATGCTTTGTCTCGTCTTTGTGAGCGTAAACAATATGCACTACACTGTGCGAATCTTTGGACTCCATGTGTGTGTGAACGTGTGGTTTCAGGGCCCTGACGTCCTGGAGCGCAGCTCGGAGCTGATCCACTCCGGCGAGCTGACTCGCATCATCCGCCAGGGCAAAATGCAGCAGCGCAGCTTCTTCCTGTTCGACCACCAGCTGGTTTTCTGCAAAAAAGACGTCCTGCGCCGAGACCTGCTTCATTACCGCGGGCGGATGGACATGGACCAGACGGAGGTGGTGGACATGCCTGACGGGCGGGACCCCGACCTGGGCCTGACCCTCAGGAACGCCATGCGCCTGCGGAACGCGTCCACCCTGGAGCTGGTGTGTGTGCTGTGCTGCAGGAAGGCCCAGGACAAGCAGAGGTGGTTACAGGCCTTTGCCAAGGAGAGGAACCGCGTCCGGGAAGACCAGGAGATGGGTGAGCGCCGCACAATCCCTCTCAGTCGCCGCACAGAACGGCCACTGTGTGCAGATGTGAAGTTGAAGGTTGAAGAAGTTGAAAGAGGGGGGAAATATTTTGATCTGGAGGTTTTAATTGTTTAATTTTTGGCAGGCATCGAGATCAGCGAAGAGCAGAGAAAACAGGCCATTGTTAACGCCCGCAGAGCCAAACACGGGAAGATCAAAAGTAAGTCAAATCACCTTCATGTTTTTGAGCCACTTTTGATCCTCCTATTTATTTTTCATGTGACCTTGTTCACCTTTTTAGCCATCGGTTACTCCGGCTCCGTCCCACCGCACCACCAAAACCTTCACCCACTTCACCAGCGTCACATCACCATCCCGACCAGCGTGCCTCAGCAGCAGGTCTTTTCACTGGCCGAGCCCCCGAAACGAAAGCCTTACCGCCTGCTGTACAGCATCACGCGCAGTGCCTTTTTCAGGAAATGAGACTTTTGCCCCCCAAGACTGTTTTTTTCCCTCCCAGCCTGTGAATGTACTGTCAGTTTTTGTTTTTGTGCCTTGTGTGTTTTCTCTCTGTGTCTGTTTTTGTTGCATGTTGACGCTCTTGTGCCTGAAATTTAAAAAGGGGCACGACGACATAAGTGTTAAATACTGACTGTCCATTTTATGTGTTTAAAATGCTGCTCACTCAAGCTCCAGAGACCCCCCCCGTCCTCCCCACCCCTTATCTTATTAATTCCAGCTGAATGTTTTTTTGTTTTTATGTTAATGATGACAATGATGTATATTCTGCTTTTTATTTTGACAAACATGGTTTTATTTTATTTTCACAAAGGCTGGCCCCTTTTTTTTGTTTTTTTTATAACTGACACCTCTGAGCACAAAGCAGCCAGAGAATAAATCAGCTGACAACCGTCCCCATTAACACTGTAAATAAAAATCTTCTACAAACACACTGAGGGTTGTCACTGTTGAACATGTCTTATTTGCTTATGTAACCGGCTTTACCACTTTTTTTTTTTTTTTTTTACAGCAGAGCAAATACACATTTACTTGACAGATGCATGCTTAATGCGATATATCTGTGTGGCCACAAAGAAAAGGAGAGCAATTAATGATTGAAACATAAAGCGATATGAGCAGGCGACTTCTGTTGCCACCAACAAGCTCGGTTTCTCCACCGCTCACCTGTGCTGAAGGATCTGGTTTCACGCGGCAGGTGGCTGCACATCAGACGCTCTGTGCCGCTCCGTGCGTCTCTACGTCTCTCCTGCTGCTGATTCTTCTGCAAAATTCTTCTTTCAAAGGGGATGCGGGAATGGATCTAAAAAAAATCCAGAATCGGGAATTAGGTGATAGTCAGCTTTGAGGGGATGCCTGTGTCATGGGCACAGAGCTCGAGGAGAACGAGAAGACAAGCGGTGATGATGCAAGTCGACTGGATGCCGCCAGTGTAAGTAACAACCACACACACACACACACACACACACACACACACACACACACAGACAGACCAAAATGACAAATTACCAAACGTCTGATCATGTTTATTGCTATTTCCCAGCATGCTCCTTGATTAATGTGTTTCGCAGAGATGAAATGGGCTTTTTTTAGTTGGTGTGGGGAGTCTTTGCCCTGCTTGCCTGTGATGGATTAAGTGCCACTTGCTCAGTGTGGGATGACACCCAATGAATAATATATGTCTATTGGGTAACTCAATGAGTGCGTCCGATGCCGTTGCTGTTCTCAGGCTTTTCGGAGCATCGTTATTGCCGATGTGATTGAGAGCTAAATGTGTTGAACTACATCAGGGCAACGATGCATCAGCCGATGTTTGCCTCTGGAGTTGATTAGCATAATGTCCAACCAGCTGTAATGTCGTCAAGCCGACCTGGATGCTGATTGGAGACGGATGGCAGCAGGGGAACCAAAGTGTTTGTTGCCATTTAGCTCCACCCTGAGGGCCCAAACACTAATTAACTTTTGTTCTTTTTTTTTTTTTTTTGTG
>CAESWR010000280.1:401220-414415 GCA_903171835.1 Mullus surmuletus | reverse complement strand
CCCTTCATGCCTCAGCGTCATAGTCATTTCATATTTTTTCCAGATGTGCATTAGCCATGACAAACATCGGTCCAGTTTCATGTCCTACTTGTTCATCAGCTCGGTCAACGTGAACCACAGTGGTCTGTACACCTGCAGGAACTCAGAAAACCAACGCAAGACTTATGTTCACGTCCAAGGTGGGTGGAGAACAAAATCTGTGTTCTTCTCTGCATGTTAGAATCACGACTTCTAACGCCGATTGTTCACATGGCCTTAGCTGAGGATTTCCTCTCCGCCCACCTGGACGACAGCAAAACCATCCTGAGTGAGGAGGCCTCCCCCACCTGTCTGCAGGCCTCCGTCTCCTACCACCCCGTGCTCCAGCACTGCACCTGGGAAGCTCCCGATGGAAGTATGACCAAATGCAGGAGAGAATTGTGGGTTACCAAGCACAGGTAGGCGGATGAAGCAATCCTCGTCATAGTAAGCAGCGAGTATCAGGCTGGTTTCCAAGGGAGTTTTCACAATGCAAGCACATTTCTGTGGAGCGTGTGGACATGTACTAAATACAAGATGGATAATAGTAGAAATTGAAAGCTGAATATCAGAAAAATGTGCACAAAAACTCAGCACAATTATTGGTCACGCAGTGTGGAAACATGAATCTAATGCCACTTAAATGCATGTAATATCAGTAATCATAATAATGATATAGAGCCCCTTTACCAGTAATAGTAGTATTAGTACTAATTGTAGTATTTGGGTTCTTCTGCACGTCCTACCATGATCTCAAATTTTTTATTGCCATGATTGTGATCTGATAGGAAATTAACAGTCAGATTTGAGTTGTTTCATGTGAAAGTGCTGCTCTTGCCCCCTCAGGACGGTGGAGTTGTGCGCTTCGCTCAAAACTGGGGAGTACAAATTACACTTGAAGGCTGGAGGACTACGTGTAACAAAGACCATATCTGTGTGTGTAATGGGTAAGAGGATTCACTGCACGGCTACTCCATATTTTACACCATCGTTGTCCAGGATGTACTTAATAAAAAGTGGAAATTGATTATCCTCTTACAGATGAGCCAAAATTCAAATTCAGTGCCGACACAACTAATAACACCTTCAGCATCGAGACCTCAAGTGCCGTGCCAGCAAATTACTCTTGGATGTTTTGTGCTTTAACCAACGGCAGGTGGGATCACGTCAGAGCTGCGTACATTAGGGGGCGTTGTAGCCCTACAATCACACACACACACACACACACACTCAACCAAGGTGTCAGCAAGTACCTGCTTTTTGTCTCATCGCAGCTGTGAAGCAAACTGGGAGGAGATCCCCGGCGCCTCAGAAATCGACTCTGATGTGCAGTGCAATAAAACGATCAAGAGCTCGCTTAGCAGAGACGGACTGCATGGGTTCTATTTAAGATTTTGCCTGAGGAACTCAATTAAGTCCTGGTGCGAGAGTAAATTTCCGGTCTACTCCCCACCCATTTTGCTGGCTTCCACAGGTACTAACATTAATTTTACACTTTCACACTAATGGTTTATATTAGAATATGTTGTATGCTGACATTACACTGTTTTTCTAGGGGATCCAAAAGCTCAGGATGGCAGCTTGATGGTGCTGAAAGTGGGCAGTATGTTGCTGGTTCTGGCCTTGGTCATAGTCAGTGCGCTGCTCACGTACTATATCAAAAAGAAGGTAAATGCAGAGTCTCAACTTTATCCATACAGTACTTTCTCAACATAATGTTACATTTATTTAAGAGTGACTGACGCTCTTCTGTGGCTTCCAATAGAAACCCCAGTATCAGCCTCAGCTTCAGATGATCCAGATGGTCGGGCCCAATGACAATGATTACATCTACATCAACTTCAAGGACTTTGAGTATGAGAGGAAATGGGAGTTTCCCAGAGAGAACCTGGAATTAGGTATGCATACAAGGAATAACATTTGATTATTTGTGTGTAAATGTTGCAAAGGTGGTGAACCCGTGTCTCCCTCAGGCAAAGAACTGGGCTCCGGCGCGTTCGGCATGGTGCTCCAGGCCACAGCGTATGGCATTAACAAGCCGGGGGTCTTGCAGCAGGTGGCCGTCAAGATGCTGAAAGGTCAGTGTTTCATGCTCGGCGGGTTCAATGCAGCCCGTGACGGGGGTCGTCTCTGTGAGGTCGGCTGATCTGACAGTTTATTCCGGCAGAGAAACACCAAACGGTGGAGAAAGAGGCTCTGATGTCGGAGCTCAAGATGCTGACTCACATCGGTCACCATGACAACATTGTTAACCTGCTCGGAGCGTGCACAGACACAGGTACGTGCACTCCTGATAATTAATGTACACAAACACCACCAACCAATAACACACTCTTGGCGAAATAATGTGACTCAGTGTGGGATCAAAATAGAAATATAGAAGTCAGTAGTATTGTTTTATAGTTTGTATAAATTAGAATATTCTTTCCTCCATAGGACCCATATACCTGATTTTCCAGTACTGTTGTCATGGAGATCTGCTGAACTACCTAAAGAACAACAGCGAGCGCTACCACAAGTCTGTCACTGATGCTTTCACAAAGGACCGTTTCAGCAGCATTTACCAAAATCTGCAGACGAAGAAAGGCTCCAGGTGCGAACAGAACCAGTATGTGGAGCGACGCGGACTGATTATCTGTGTGCACTTTTTGAAATAGATTTATCACAGGGTTGATACAACATTACGCTGCTATTTTCACAGTGAGAATCAAGTGGACAGCTACGTTGCCATGTATCCGGCCACCACCAGGGGGCGTGAGGACATCGCCCTGCTCACACTCAACCTGAGTGACATGGACAGCTCTGAAGGTCAGGAAATGCTCTCAAGGACAGGGACAGGAACAGCACCAAAGTGGAATCTCGACCCATGGAGGCCGCTGACGGGCTTCTTGGAGTTTGAGTTGTGTTATTAATCATTTCAATGCCACCCGCAGACCCGGAGATCTTTGAAGACCCGGATGATCAGATGGAGGACCTGCAGGCGCTGACCTTTGATGACCTGTTGAATTTTGCCTTCCAAGTGGCCAAGGGCATGGAGTTCCTCTCCTCCAAAAATGTGGGGAACAAAGCTCACACTTCACACCCAAACACTTTTTAAAATTATTATTTCAAGAAAGGAGATGTTTTTTGTTTTTGTTTTTCATACAAAAATATACACCATTTTGCATTAACTTTATTTTATTGTGAGATTAATTTTGCACAGGTCTTTTAGGGAAAGATGCAGTGGATTATGTTAATCTGTCAATATAGAGCAAAGCAAAAGACATTTCACAATATTTTTAGATGGTTTCATAATGTCGTTGGTCGGGATGTTGCAATCTGATATTGATATCGGCTCAGCAAAAAAAAAAAAAACGAGTATCGGATCATTGGCCTGCATCTAAAATCTCCAATATAAGCACTCCGATACAAGCAGTCCATTCCAGACTCTGCTCCAGCACTTCTAGGATTCATTGAGGTTATTTCTCAGGGTCTTCTAATTCGTTTTTTTATTTTTTATTTTTTTTATTTAACTGTAGAGTATTCTTATGTTTATGGTTAAAATGTATGTAACTCATTGGTTAATGGTAAATGGGTCAGTTTTTCTCATAGCCACTGTTGCTGACTATTGTTCTCTTTTTGAGTAATATCACTTGATCGAGCCTTTTCTAACATTGCATTCTACAAAATAAGTCATAAAAGTATGTATGATTCATGCTGATATATCTGAATATCAGTATTATATCAGTGAAAAGGTTGTCTGTCTCTGCAGTGTATCCATCGGGACCTGGCAGCTCGAAACGTACTGGTGACAAAGGGCAGACTGGTGAAAATCGGCGACTTCGGACTGGCACGAGACATCGATAACGACTCCAACTACGTCGTGAGAGGGAATGTACGCCAAGTGACGCACTCCGCTTTTTTTTAGTCGTCGAGACTTTGCTCTCAGATCTTCCTCACGAGGCTTTGCTGTGCCGCAGGTGCGTTTGCCGGTGAAGTGGATGGCACCGGAGAGCATCTTCCAGGGGATGTACACCATGAAGAGCGACGTGTGGGCCTACGGGATCCTTCTCTGGGAGATATTTTCCCTCGGTATGAGCAGCAAATTTAAATAAAAAAAGAAAACGCACATACTCATTTCCTCACCCTGATCAAATGACCCCGTTGCCGGCCTCAGGCGTGACCCCGTACCCGGGCATGAAGGTGGACCACATGTTCTACTCGATGATTGAGAGAGGGTTTAAGATGGAGCGTCCGTACTATGCTGATGAGTCTGTGTGAGTATCAAAACACGGCGCAAGGACACAGGACACCGAAAAAAAATCAGGAATGTGTTGACAGTTGAATCACAGCTGCAGCACTTACCATTGACTGCAAAGATATTTCTTCCCGCTTGAAGGGACAATCTGTGTCAATATCTTTGTGTTTTCCCTCCCCAGGTACGAGATGATGTGTAAGTGCTGGGAGCTGGAGCCCTGCAGCCGGCCCTCCTTCTCCAAACTGGTGTCTTTTATGTCCGGGGAGCTGACAGACCGAGAGGAGAAGGTAGAACCACACACAACCGACCCCAGCAAATACCTCCGCCGAGGCCTTTTGGAGCCTTTTTACCTCAAACTAAAGTACCTTCCCTCACTCAGCTGTACCACAACCAGCTCGACCGGACGACCAGCAACTACCAGAACGCCCCAAACACGCTGGACATCTCGGCTTTGACCAAACAGCAGGAGGGGAAAGCGCAGCCGAGCAACGACTACTGTCGGACCCAACTGAAGAAAGAAGAGGCAGCTGATGACAAACCTGATGACAAAGCTGATGAAAAAGCTGATGAAAAAGCATCCGAATGAATAAACCACCCTGTGAAAAGTGATTAATAATCACCTTTTGGTATTTGAACCACTTAAGCTACGTAAGAGAATATTCAGAATTGCAAACATACAGTATTGTAGCATTTATATTTACATAATCTCCAAAACAAATTATTTTTATTATATTTTTTATACGCCTTTATATTGTCGCAACTGATAAAGATTCGGTACATTGCATTGTGTGTGCATATGCAACTCTTTTTGATCCTTTTTGTTAGGTACTGCTTGTCATGGCACTGATTTTGTAGTTTTTATATTTTATATATTATGTTTTCTCATATAAACGTTGATGATATTACTTGCACTTTTAACTGGAATTGTGGATTGTTTAATCCAAGCTCGCATCCTTTGAAATATTGTGATTTCTTTTCTACTTTTTATTTTTGCTTATTTGAAAATGCAATAAAATGTTACTTCCATGCACTTACTACAGGTATAATCCCCCTTTGTTTGCAACATTTGGCTCACAACTGCTGTACTGAGACACTTTATTAATATATTTATGTTTTTGTTAACCAGTCATTCCGGGCTCACCGGGCAAACCGGGTTTGCTTCATGCAAACAAATGATTAACCACAACGGACTAGTTCTGTGTCCCGAAGTGCGTTTACCTTCTGGGAAAGAGCTCGTTCAAAAGTTCATCCTGTCGTCTGACATCCCATCATTTGTTTCTCCAGCCCGTGGACTGAATGTAGTCCTCATACCACTGGAAGCGAATCAGATTGAGCCGCTGAGGCCATAAGTTTGTCTGCCTTTGAGTTTTGGCTGATCTGAGGGAAATGGAACTCGCAGCTGTCAACGCGCTCCCGTACGAGGATTTTGTCAGTATTTTCGGCAACGTGGTGGAGAGATGTCCCGTCATCCCTGCGGCCGTGTGGTCAATGCGCCCCTTTGCGACCCTCAACGCCTTGGAGGCCGCCATCGGTGGCTTCATCGATGGACTGCCGGAGTCGGGTGAGCTTCCCCGCCCGGTGGCTTTGGCTCGTTTGTCTGTGCGTCACGGTGCGTCACGGTGCGTCATGGCGCGCCAACGTGTGCCAATGTGTGCCATTGTGCGTCCAGGTAAAGAGGGGATCCTCCGGTGCCACCCGGACCTCGCGGGCCGGGACCTCCAGAGCGGCACCCTGACCCGGGAGTCCCGCGCCGAGCAGGCCGGGGCCGGGATGGACGCGCTGGACGCCGCGGAGGCCTCCCACATGGCCCGGCTCAACAGGAAGTACAAGGAGCGCTTCGGGTTCCCCTTCGTCATCTGCGCCAGGATGAGCGACAAGGCGAACATTTTACGGCAGCTGTCCGAGCGCCTTGGCAACGAGCCGGCGGCGGAGAGAGAGCTCGGCGTGGAGGAGGTGAAGAAGATCTGCCGCCTGCGGCTCCAGAGCCTCCTGCGTCAGGACGCGCACAACCGCTTATAGCGCTGCACTGCATTGTTATTTATTCCGCTTTTTTGGATCAAATTTAGGACACATTATGTTTAAAAATCTAAACAATCTATTCCAATCTTTAGAAAAACCTTGTTCACAGCAAATGTAATAACGCAGATGACCGTCAATGGGGAAAACAGTGGACATTTTCCACTAATAAAAGCGTTTCAGGTGACTTGAAATAGTGGAGAAATGTAATATCAGCAGTGTTAGGATCCAGATATAAAGGCGGGTGGAGACACTGCTGGGATTCGATGCTTTGCTGTGATATTTGCTTTATTCCAAAGTGATTACGAGTGTATCTGTCATACTGTACAATAAATTCTTCACACTTGGATGGTTATTCTAACTCTGTATGGGGGCTATATACAGATGGGGAGGGGGGGCAAATATTTCCTTTGAGGTGACAAAGAGAAGTTTATGTGGAGTGGGGTCGTGGTGGGTTGGGGTGGAGGTGCAGCACGGTTTGGTTGTCCAGTCCAGTGCCCAAAGAATCACAAACCATGCAGGTGTCCCTTCACTCCAGCTTCCACGGAGGGTCCACGGTGGTCCATGGAGGGGGCGGGGGGGTCAGACTGAGGTCATCTCGTACCATGATCACAGGAGAAACTCCGGCATCATCAACTACAAATCCCTCCTGGTCCCACCGTTTTTGGCGGAAGAGTTCGGTCCCCAGTCTCAAGTCCGGTCCGGTTCGGGTCTAGGTGGGCTTCCTGGGTCCGGGGGCCGGCAGAGTGTGGCTGTGCAGCGGGGACACGGGGGGGGTGGCGGTGGTGGAGACCCCGCCCGCGGCCTCCCCCTGGTCCCCGGAGCTGATGGAGGAGTCCTGGTCCGGGTCGGCGCCCCTCGCCCTCCGTCGGTCCTCCTCCTTCTTCCACTTCATGCGGCGGTTCTGGAACCAGATCTTGATGTGGCGCTCGGTGAGGCTGAGCGTCAGCGCCAGCTCCACGCGGCGCGGACGCGAGATGTAGCGGTTGAAGAGGAACTCCTTCTCCAGCTCCAGCAGCTGCGCGCGCGTGTACGCCGTGCGCGTGCGCTTGTTCTCCTCCGTCTCGGACATCACGAAGGGTCCTTGGAGACAGACAGACAGACAGACAGGCAGACAGACAGGCAGGCAGACAGACAGACAGGCAGGCAGACAGACAGACAGGCAGACAGACAGAGAAAATATCGTGAAAATTCAAGTTTCCAATCTGTTGGTGATTCCAACTGTTCTCCTGTGATGAAACACAATATAATAAATAATAAATGACAATGAATATTCTAACTTACTTTCACTAACTCGCCGTGCGTCCAGTTGCAACATTTCACGTTTATTTGAGAATGAAAATTTAACTTTAAAAAACAATTGTTGCATTATGATGGACGTTTAAAATGATGGCGGGAATTTCTCAATTAATAGCGTGGTTTGCTTGATAAATGTACGATTTGTGAGGATAAACATCTTTATTATTTGTTTTTTATTATTTTGTATTATTTGTAAGTTTTCCGGTCAAATCACCATAAACGTGAGCGGCCCAAAATATCAGCAAAAACACAGATTATAGAAATGTAGAAATCTTATGGAGACGTTGAGAAGTCTCCTTGCTGCCACATAAGTAGCTTAACTACTAAATAATTAATTAAATGAGTGCATAAAAGAATTATCCATTTTGTTCTATGTTTTACAGTTAACTTTACAGGTTTCCGTGCTTGACTTTATGCCACGCAGAACCATTTTTTATGTCAGCATTCAATGCATTTGCATGTTTGCATTTCCTCTAAATTCCATTTCCTCACACTGTGATTTGTCCCATAAAAATAGAAATGTCCTGGAATACGTAATGTTCCCTCATAAGGTGTGAAATGTATGAGAAAAAGTTGCGCGTAAAAGGTTCCAAAACCAAAGCGGATGACGTGTCGTTACCGACATTTTCAAATTAATTCAATTAAAAAAAAAAATCAAATATAAATGCAGATGAATTCCTAATTTCAACGTTCTGGGATGTTTGTGACTATTCTTACAAACTAGTTATACTGTGGAAAATATGAATGAATGAATTGCTATATTTATGATACAGGCTTTGAACGTGAGGAACTTTTGATCTCCTCTCACACCGTATGTGGGACAGGTTTTTAAAGGCCATTTATTCTCCACCAAACACAAACTGTGGGTGTCTCGAGGTGGGAGTATTTGTTAAAGAAAAAAAAAAACGTTTATAGAAAAAGAAAATCCCACATAATTGTGACGATAAGCGCTGATAAAAGCAGCCCTGACCTTCCGGAGCTTTTACAAATTGACTGACAAGGTAAACTGCAACACCCAGGATCATATTGTTTTGCGCATGATGTCATTTGTTCCTGTGAAAAGAGTCCACAGAGCCTCTCAGCTCGGTCTGAGCTCCGGAGGAATGCTCGCAAATAAAAACCTCAATATACAAAAACCATTTGCGTCCATTGAGAAACCAACCAAGCCCCCCCACAGGCCGGTGTGGTGCTGATTTGGTGAGACTCTGTGCGTAAAGGGAGCCCTGACGCACGGCGGGGTGAAGCATACCTGCCCACTGGCCCTTCCAGGTGTGCGAGTGGGACTTGGTGGTCTTCATCCACGGGAAGGGCAGGTGGTACCTCTGCTCCTCCGCCTCTCCGTACACCGCGGCCGGCTGCAGCGGCTGCGGCGGGACCCCCTGCGGGTGGTGCAGCTGCGGGATCCCGGGGTCCTCCCGCATGGGGAGGCCGTACGCGGGGGCGATGTCGGGCAGGCCGGCGGGCTCCAGGCCCCCCACGGAGGGCGGCGTGTACACGGAGTGCACCTGGCGGCTCATGTAGAGGCAGGGCGGCGGGCTGTGGCTGTAGTCGTCCCCCTGCGACCTCTGGTAGGCGCAGGACTCCTTGAAGACCTGCGCGGGGTAGTACTGCTCTTCCCGGTTCATGGCTGCCGTGGAGCCGAGGCTGTGCGGGGCCGTCAGCGCCGCACTCGTTCACCGCAACCTGTCGTGCGCGCTGCCGCCACCTGCTCCCGACGCGACTGCGGAGCCCCCGCGGCCCCACGCAGGTGTGTCACTCCGCCACCATGTGACTCTGCAGCGACCAGACCATTGGTCTCAGTGTTTGCTCACACCTGTGCCCCCCCCTTCCACACACACACACACACACACACACACAGAGCAGTCTCCAGGATGTTCCACAGCTTGCGGGATTTTCAGTAAATTGAACAGAACGGCGCGTAAAATCAATGCCACTCTGCAAATACTGCAGTGTTTACCCGCATCCAGCTGCCCCACGGAGCGGCGTGGGCCTGCGTGGGAGCTTTACGCCACAGTCTGATGCTGCCTATAAAACACAACAGCTCTCACATGTTCTCAAACAACGCGGCCATCGACGGCTTATATGGATCCACGCCGGTGCGCACACATCGATATGTATGATTGGCTGACCCCAGATAAGAACCTCTCACACACGCGGTTGCCCTGGTAACTTGGGTAAGGATGGGGAGTGGGGGGGGGGGGGGGGGGGTCACACAGCACAGCCTATTTCCCTAAGCCCCCCTCTTTCATTTGTCTACACCTTTTTAAAAATGTACCCATTACAGTGATGTAACTGCATCATTTAACACCATTTAGCGCCGCGCTTTGCTCGATGGCTCCTCGGCGATGACAAACAGAGAGCCGCAGCACTCCCGCGGTGTTTGCCGGCCATTAGCCTCCAGCGGGGTGTGCGTCCGCCCCATTAAGCAGCGCCTCTCCTGGTAAACCAATTAGGCTGGAGTGAGCTGGACTCAATTAAGCGCCGTGAGCGCGGAGCTGCGCAACCCTGAAGTTTGGTTTGTTGTTCCCCCCTCCAGCCCGAAGGTCTGCCACACCAGCCTTTTATACTATTCAGATAAAACCGTGAATATGGACGCTTTCACCTTGATAGTGTGTATTTGCACTGAGTTCTTCAAAAGCAATTATGGCACTTTCCTCGGTATCTTAATGGGGCACTCAGCGACGCAATAAAGTTGGAGTAAACCAATTCTATACAAATCACCCCCCTGCACTATGGCTTAATGGTGTTTATATTTGATCATTGTTTCAAAGAGGAAGGAAACAGTTAACCGAAGCTATTCTCCACTACACTGGACCCGGACAAGGTGATTTATGGAGCGTGAGGGGCGTAAAAACGCAATTTGCCAAACCTTCCAGACGCGCGGTTTCGCATAATGGCCTAAGCGAGGAGTAATGCATTATGGGTAATCACGTGGAGTTTCTTACTTGAACAGCCACTTTTTAAATGAAACTCCCCGGATGTGAAATAATAAAAAAAGTGTGTAACACTGAACGCACACATGGGAAAAATGGAGTAGATAAACAGGAGGGCAGCTTTCGAAGCCTTAGCGAGGGTCCATCTGTTCCCCCCCGAGCCGTTTTAGCTCACTAAAACACGCGGAAGCGCTGTCACTATGAACCAGATTAATCCTTTTATTATCTCGTCATAATAATTATTGTCGCCGTGTCTTTACAAATGACTCTGACACTTATTCAAGAGGGCTTGTGCGCTAGTAGGAGTGTCAGGAAAACAAGATTTTTTCTCTCTCTCTCTCCTTTGACAAACAAAACTATTTCTGATAGCAGGTGTAAACATGTCAAAAAAAGTTGGACACGTGATAAAAAATGTCCTTAGCCAGTGGCGACAGCAGCGTGGCTTATGTAAACATTGTGACCAGTGAATAATGACAGAAGGATCGCGACGGGGTTACAACTCAGGTCGAACCCGAGGGTCACGCGAGCGGGAAGCCCAGAGGGTCCGTCCCCTTTTAGTGCAGGGTCGCTTTGTTTCTATGTGAGAGGGATGTTAGAAAAATAAGAAATGCTTTAACCTGAACTCGACATCAACACTACGTGGGTGAAAAATAAAAGCCTTTTCTGGCTCCTTCTCGTGGCATCAGGTGCGCACAGTCTGTCCACTCAGACCACCGTCCTGTCTGTGGGAAACGTTCTAGGGAGCAGCTTCAGGAGCTTAAGGGGGAATCCAAATCCATTTCCTGAAGTGGGAGTGGCCAACGAAGCACAGTTCCTCCCCCAGACTCCCACACGGGCTCACTACGTTGGCGTTTTCCTCTTCTCCCTGTCCTGCTCCTCCTCTCTGTGCGTCCTCCTCCTGCCGTCTTTGTGCCGGTGCCGCCTCTCCTCGTCCCGCTCCCGCCTCTTGTTCTGTTCGTCCCCGTGCGGACGTTTGTGGTCTCTGTGTCCTCCGTAGCTCCTGTGTTCTCTGGGAGGCGACCTGCTGCGTCCGCGCCGCCGCTGCTCCGGGGGCGACTCGCTGCGCAGGCGTCCCCTGGTCTCGGAGTGTCCCACCGCCGGCTCGCTGCTGCGCCGCTGCAGGCTGGTGGAGCGCAGCGTGTTGAGCAGGAAGCGCTTGTTGGTGCTCCCTAGAGGGCACTTCAACCTGCCGCAGGAAGAAACAACAGAGAGTCATCAGGATAGAGAATCAAGTTGATGCACCAAAGCATGATGGGGATTCTGAATAAAAGATCTTGGTACATCTTAATAGACAAAATCTTTCGCCCCCAAATATCAGTTAAAAATGTGGTTTCTTTTGACTTTCAATTTGCATCTTACGCCAATTTCACCATCAACTCCGCCATTATAACAGAATACTCCTGGTTTTGTGACAGATTACGGTTCGATTGCTGTCTGACCTGTGACCTGAAGTGACAGTAAGTCTAATGCAAACACAGATTACACATTATGATCAAACTCAGAAAAGACAATTAGCCACAATGCTTCAGCCAAAAGACTGTGATATATCACACTGTAAATATCTGCGCTGCATATGAGCACTTAACTCCTTTGCACTTGATGCAAAACCTCATTTCCTTGCACCGTGCTCTGTGCAATCGCACTAAAATTGAATCCAAGTTTGCTTGTTGTGATGTATTACATGGATATATCTGCAAATTATCCAACAGAAGCCCTCAGCAGACTCCATCCAATAAGATTAAGTGAGAAAACACAGCAAACTGTTGGAAGTGATGAATGATCCCTCAAAGTCTATAATCAAATACCAACAACTGATCTGCGTCCTCCCAACAACCCTTATGAATGGAGTCAGCTGTGCAAAATAATAAAGGACGACTATAGAGCTCAAGTGTAAGAAATGCTGACAATTATGACACATTAATACGCTCCATTCTGGCACAAATATAGCTAAAACTGTGTTTTATATTAATAATTAAGGTACGCGGTCCGCTGTAGGCTTGGCTCAGGGAAGAGGACGCCCCTGCCTTGCATAGTCCCTTGGTATATTAGCCATCTTACAGCTAGGCTAATCCTAATGATGGCGCATGGGACACAAGCTACGGCTTGATCACCCTGTAGCTGGCCACCTTTGATGAGGGTGTACAGTGTTTGAAGGCCGAAACACCCCATGATGTGTCCAGAAATGTTCCATCTAACCCCACTCTTAGGAACAAATCTCCCATGCCACTCTTAACATCACGGCAAATCTCATGTGAGTGCACACCATCTATTGGCACAATGGACAGTCTCAACATCAGGTCCTGTGTTTTATGATTCTGACATCTCCCAATATAGAAGGCTCTAAACTGCACATCAGCACAATCAGCCCTGATTCAGAGAGTCACAACTACACACCAGTGCTACAACTGAGTAGTCATAGGTGAGGTGAGGTGAGAGGTGTGAGAGTGTGAGAGGTGTGAGAAATGTGAGAAGTGTGAGAGGTGTGGGAGGTGTGAGAAGTGTGAGTGTGAGAGTGTGAGAGTGTGAGAGGTGTGAGAAATGTGAGAGGTGTGAGAAATGTGAGAAGGGTGAGAAGTGTGAGAGGTGAGAGGTGTGAGAGGTGTGAGAGTTGTGAGGGTGTGAGCAGTGTGAGAGTTGTGAGAGGTGTGAGCGATGTGAGTTGTGAGTGTGAGAAGTGTGAGAGTGTGAGAGG
>CAESWR010000280.1:387569-397771 GCA_903171835.1 Mullus surmuletus | reverse complement strand
CTCGACCGGCGGGGCGGCTGCAAGTCCAAGCGTGCGGTGGACGTGGATGTGGATCAGCGTGTACAGCGCATCCACTCAGGGGAGCTATATTTCAAGACTTTGCTCCAGGCGTGTTCTCTCTCCGTTGTCGTGGGAAGAGCGAGTGCATCGGCCCTGCGTGTCCTGAGCTAAAAGAGAAAATATCAATTAGCCCTCTGGGAATATTTAAAGAATCCCTGCTACTTTTCTCCTTTATGCTTTTATCTCTTTTTGTGTCCTCGACTCCCTTTTCAGAGTTTCACCCATCTGCTCCCTTATCTCTTTTCTTTTCCAATCTCTCTTCTCTTCTTTACATCCCATTAATCTCTTTCTCTCCCCGCCGCTTTCTCCTTCTTCTATGCCTCTTTTTCACCCTCCGTCGGCGCTATTCTCCCTCTCTGCTGCTCTCCCAATCCCACTTCCTCTGATCTGTGTCCTCTCGCTGCCGCAATCCCAGATAATTCCCTCTCTGTGGAATTGGAAGATTGCGGCAGGCGAGAGCGAAAGAGAGATTATACTGCCAGATTAGTGGACAGGAGCAGCAATACATAATCTCAGCGCACACACACACACACACACACAGGCGCACACACACACAGCGCCTCTCCCGATCTAATGCAGACTCAGACGCTCAGGGTGCACGTGCACAAAGTATTTGCCACATGAATAAATGCAGGACGGCATAATCGGACACTTGTTGTTTGTCCGAAACAGCTGTTTAACCCTCGTGCTTTGACCTCTGACCCGCAGGGTGATGTGCCATCAGCCACTGGGGGGCATCTGTCCTCTCTGGAACCTGTTCATCCTGTGAAGCTTATGGGATAGGAGTGCCAGTGCCCCTTCCCAACACTGCAGCCCCACTGGAGTCATTTGTGCCAAAGCCGAGTTGCGCGGAGGGAGCAGGGATGGGCAGCCCCGGCTGTGAGGTGGCCGTCAGCGGCCCCCCGGAGCCGGCCCTGGAGGCCCTGTGCTCCGAGTGCGGCCAGATCCACCGCAGCTGGGAGAACCACCTCTACAACTACCGGCTGGAGGTGGACGACGACCTGGTGTGCCACATCTGCCTGCAGCCGCTGGTGCAGCCACTGGACACGCCGTGCGGCCACACCTTCTGCGCCCGCTGCCTGCGGAGCTTCCTCCAGGAGAGGGACTTCTGCCCGCTGGACCGGACGCGGCTGCAGCTGCCGGCGTGCCGCAGGTCCAGCATACTCGTGCACAAGCTGCTGGACAAGCTGTCTGTGTCGTGCCCTCTGACCCCGGTCTGCTCCCTCAGCATGCCGCGATGCGACCTGGAGGCGCATCTCAAACACAGGTAGGCGCACAGAAGCGGCTTCATTTTCAAACCTGATTGATTGGCTTTCAAGGCACTCCGTGGTCTGGCCCCGGATGACATCGTAGAATTATTCGCCCCATATGTGTCTGCACGGAACCTGAGGTCCTCCAGCAGGAACCTGCCAGCCATCCCTAAATCAAGGTCGGGGACCTGAGGCGACGCTGCCTTCGCTGTCCGAGCTCCTCGTCTGTGGAATAATCTAATGCCAGAGGAGCTCGGATTGGCTAATTCAGTGTCTTCCTTTAAAGCCCTGCTAAAAACACACCTACTATAAGCAGTGCTTAGGTTGTAAAAAGAAATCAGAGGGGATGGTGGATTTGATCATATGGGGACGTGATTTGTGCTGATAGCGGCGCAGAAGGTGGGAGACCACCTCTGTACCCTTTTGACTATTGTTAAAGCATAAAGATAATGATTATACTCCTAAAACAACATGCATGTGATGGAGACTCGCCCACAGTATTTCACTCAATATGTGCAAAATTAATGTTGAAATAGCAGTAATACCACGTTCATTAATGGAATGACAGAAGGGATGGAAACGGGGGGGGGGGCATTTTAACAGGGGGATGATTTTAACCATTTTCATATGAGGGGGGACGCCATTCCCTCTCATCCTGCCGCAACTCGAGTTATGATTATAAGGTCTTCGACTCTACTTTATACCATATATATATACATTATACCATATGCAGTGTATTCGAGTTATGGATCTGCCCAAGGTTTCTTCCTAAAAGGGAGTTTTTCCTTGCCCCTGTTTGCCCAGTGCTGGGGTCCCTTTTGTAAGTGCCTCTGTTGTATGTTATGGCACTATATGTTTGTTTGTTTGTTTGTTTGTACGTCCATGTAAAGCACTTTGTAACCTAGTTTTGATTAGTGCTCTACAATCAACAGTTTTTGTTGTTATTATTATAACAGCAGCATCTTGATGTGCAATGCGCCGTCACTCCCGCTGCACATGCATGTACGTCAGGTTACCGCGGCGATATCATAGATCATATAGATGATCCGCAGTGATAAGGCCGACCCGTGACGCTCAGCTTTAAAGGTTTCCTCCATCCGCACACTTTGGCTTTTGGCCCATTTGGACCAGGTGCTGCGAGACCCTGAGGGGATTATTGGGCTGCAGGTCATGTGACGGGGGGATTAGTGGTTCCCTTCCATAGTCATGGGTTGGCTGACCAGCAGCTCCATGTTCTCATTTCTGCCACCATGCTGAGCAACTTCAACACCAGAGATCTTTTCAACCACTTCTTCTGCGAGACGGCCAAGGGCAACCCCGGCTTGTGGTGAGTGGGGGGCCGCGCGCGCCGCGTGACGCACGCTCTGCTCAAATTAGGATGGGCAACCATTTCCTGTTTCTGTCCCTTTGTCAGCCTCTCTGTGGGTAGCTGCTGTTTTCATCTCCATTCTCCCCTCATGGCGACCACCTTCTAGCGTTGGCTGAATGTGTGTGTGTGTGTGTGTATTCAGTGATAGGATGGAGCCTGTGGGTCAGTAGGAGAAATTAAGAGGACTTAGATGTGTTTGATGACGCGTGAAAACGTCTGAAACCACAGATTAAAGTGAAGCTAAGAAGATCACCGTCCGCTTTATTGATTAAGGAGTTCAATTCCACGTAATGAACCACCTCGGGATTGTCTGTTGCTAAGGAACTGTCCTTTTGGTATTTTGGCGCCTTCTTATTGACTTGTTAGCCGCTGACCATCAAACACCTCGGTTAAGGGGATTTGCCTTAACAAGCTCACACTAACAGGCTGTTAAAGGCTTTTGTGAGTCAGCTGTTTTTACAGGAGACCCCCGACAAGTCTTCGCTGGGTCTGTTTGCCGCATCATGTCGTCAAATGAGGACAACAGAGTGCCATCATATGCAGTTTTAGATCACTGACATCATTTTGTGGGGGGGAAAATACAAACTTTGGCCTTAAACTACAAGTAAATCAACTACTACTACAACTGCTTACACAAGTAAATCAAAAAATAAATCACAGTAAGTCATCATTTTATCATTGTTTAAATGGCAATATAAGGTTCTATGATCAAATATCGCAGTTTATCCAGAGTGAGAAATTATAAGAAAGGAGTTTCGATGTCTTTCAGCTTCAGTTTTCTGAGCTCTGTCTCCATGTAAACAGTTTCCCACATGAGCAATATCTGAAATGTCAATAATGTGCTGTGGCCGAGCCAGAATGCAATATCTTGCTTGTCCAATTAACTTCTGATATATAAATATATATTGTAAAGCCACATGTCCTGACAGTCCCACAGCAATTTTGCGAGTCTTTTTTCCTCACATCCAAAATGTCGTTGATGTGATGAAGTGTCAAAAACACCCCAAATTTGCAAGTAAATCAATAAGAAGATTCAGTTTTGCAGAGCAGAGGCTTGTTTGCATCATATCAAGATGAACGTGACATTTCTTTAGCCGAGATTAAACCTCTGGCCCACGTGGGCTCGTCTCGCCCTGCCCCCGATCCCGCAGACTTACAGTAGGTCCAAGATAGCAACAGAAGCCCCGGGTCTGCTGTCACTGTGTGTCTTTGTCAATCAACATTGTTTGTGTTGAAAGATCAGACACTGGACACTAGATTAAAAGATGAGTGCCGGCCGCCGCCGCCAAGTTCCACGCTGGAGAAAGTGGGGACGATTGATATTACAGCTGCTGTGCATGTGTCGGCATGTCAAGTGCTCGGGTCCTCGCGCAATGTGACCGATATTCAATTCAAATGTCAAAAAAATAACGTCACGGACAGTTTTCTCCCCTCTCTGCTAATGGAAACATCATGTGTCAGAGGAAGGAAGCTGTTACATAAGGCAGCATTCAACCAGATACAGGGCGATTTTAGATTTTAAATATTGCACGAGCGAGGAGTCATTGGCCGGCGGTGTCTGATGTAACGGATGGCCGGGCTTTTCTCAGGGGGAGGGAAGGAAGAGAGAAAGAAAGAAAGCACTTAAATAATTCAAGCGGCCCACGGCTGCCACTTATAGTAAATACTTTGGAGTCAATTAATGGGTAAGACCATTGATCCCCTGAGTCTCTCCGTCTCCGTTTATTTTTAATTGTTTTCCAGCTGGGGAGCGTCTATTTGCGTCTCTTTGGTCTCATTGACGGAAGTAGAACGAAGGCGATTTTTATTTATGCAACACGATCGCACCGACGTGACTGGCGGAGCAACTGACAGAAAGTATGAGCTTATAAATACGCGTGATGAAGGTTGACGAGGGGGTTTCACATCGTGAGTGTGAAGGTATTCTGCTGGCGCTCCTCTAACTCTCCTGTTTCCTGCTTCCATCTTCGCTGTTCTGATAAGAAGACGATGATGAAGAAGAAGAAATGTGTTAGTTTGTATGTTAAACAAACGCTTGAAAAATAAGCTTCCATAATTTCTTTAATGGGAGCGGGAATGTGCAGGTCAGATTTATGGCGTTTGTTGAGACAACTATTTTCTCTCCACATGAATCGAGCATCTTTGAAGGAGTTCTGTTAAATGTCTCACTTAAGAGTCACACCGTTTTTTCCCCTTTTTGCAACATTTTGTAGACTGTAATGAATATAAATCGAAAATAGAGCCTACTAGTCTTGCTGTGGTCCAAATGAAGGGACAAAAACACAGATATATCAAATCCAGGGTTGCAAAATTCCGTGAATTTTTAAAGTTGGAAACTTTCCATGGGAATTTTTGGGAAGTTTTCAGGAATTAATGTGAACTGCATGGACCTGGTCATATCCATGTATTGGAAGCATTTTGGTTTGTTATAAGCAGACATGCACACAAGCCTGTCTAATGCAGTATTTCTTTCAATTACAATACAATACAAATGAATATTCAGGGAAGTTTGGAGAATTTTCCCAAACTGAGCTTAACTGTCATGAATATAGGCATCAATATTTGCCATAAGCAAACATGCACGCTGAGTAGCAGGCAGGCCATGCTTTCAACTCATAATGGACCTGGACCTCATCGTCTCCAATGGCTTCTGTCTCCTTATGACTGGTCGCCACGGCAACAAAACCCTGAAATCTTCCAATATTTCAAACTAGAATTCCAATGGCAATTTACTCAAATGTTACTTGTTTTCCATCTGATGTCTGACATTTGACTTTGCCGTGGAGGAGCCACTCTGTCAGGCTTGCTTTGTTTACGTACAGAAAAAGGGAACTCGGAGGTTTAGTTTATGCAGAGAAATGTGTTCCAGTGCAGCATCCTTTCCCGTGTGGTGCCGGAGCTGTTTTGGGGGAAATGAGCCGCATCCGATGAACTGATGCTGGGCTTAATTCTCTTTACACGTCAGATGGACTAACAAACTGACGCCTGTTGCTTGGTGAAAGGTGTCCCGGGACGCAGAGTCAGCAGACGAGCGTGGACGGCCCGCGCAACGAGAGCGGCGACGAGCGGGCCATGGTGACCAGCCCCCCCAGATCCCCCCGCTCCCCACAGACGGTGCTGAGGGACGGCACCCCGTCGCCGCCCGCCGGGCCCAACAACGCCCCCGGCAACGGGCCGGCGTGGACGGACGACGCCGGGCTGGACAACCCCGCCTTCGAGGAGAGCACGGAGGAAGACAGTGAGTGGAGCCGGACAGACAGTGCGGGGAAAAACGCCGGCGGGAAATACTTCAAAGCCTTTTTCTTTGTCTTAGGTGTGGTGGGGTTGGAGTGTGTCGTCCCCCGGGTGAAGCGGCCCCTCAGCAACCCCTGCATCCACCTCCTCCGCTCCGTCAGCTCCACCTCCTCTGGCTGGGACTGCCCCGAGTCCCCGCCTCTCTCGGCCGAAGAGGGTATGACATCACTTCCTCCGTTTGTGTAAGACAGAGGGAGAGATGGCAGACATGAAACATTGCCGCTTATCTTCCCCCGTAATCGCAGACGGCTGCGTAATCGCATCCAAGGCAACATTACGCGAAAGGACAGGGAGACGTGGGAAATTAAATTCCGAAAATGCAGCGGCGTAATGTGATTTGTGGCTCCCATTAGGCTGTGTGAAGTTGCCGTCCCTGCCTGAAGGAGAGATAACCGCCATAGAGGTGCACCGGGCCAACCCCTACGTGGAGCTGGGCATCAGCATCGTCGGCGGCAACGAGACGCCGCTCATTAACGTGGTGATCCAGGAGGTGTACCGGGACGGGGTCATCGCGCGGGACGGGAGGCTGCTGGCCGGGGATCAGATACTACAGGTGAACATGGTGCATCCAATAATCACAGGGATGGGTCGGCTTTGATCTGATGCTGACGTCAGCACTGACAGTAACAGTCTCAGATGATGGATTATCATATTACCTCAATTTGTTCACTGATACACACTGCAAAACATCTCGGAGACTCACTTTCACTCACTGTTCCTCCAACTCAAAGCTGTCTTCATCAAAACCTTTACATTAATAATGAAAATAAAGACAACTCGTGCTCTTCCTCGGGTGTCTCAGAGTATGTTAGAGACTTATGGGTCATTATTTTTTGCATTTTCTGGGTCACAATTCTATTTCAAAAAGCAGCAGGGATTTATTTTCCTTGTGAGAAAGCACATTCAAATATATTCATTAAACTGTCCTTATCGGAATCAGAATGTTATAATAATGTACATTTTTAAGAGCCTATCATACCCTCAAGGTCGCTTTACACAGTGCATAGTGTAAAAGAAGCACATTTCAATGAAATAGGAAACAACAGTTAAATAAAAAAGACAATAATATAGAAATAGATTACAATCGACAATAAAATAGTGACAGATGCAGAGAACTAAGACACATGATATATTATGTATGTTACACACGACTCCCAATAGAAAGATGATAAAAATTTTGGGTGAAAAAATGAATAGGAGTAATAATAATAAAAGACAGAACAGGAAAGATAGAATAAAATACGTGAAAATATACATCGTATAATTTTATCACACTATAGTAATGTCCTTTCCTGGTGTTTGCATGCTTGTTTTTGGAAAGTGAAGATCAGCAGGTTAATGTCCCAAAAATGCAGCGCTGTTATTTGAATCCCCTCTAACTTCTCCCCAAAGGTGAACAACGTGGACATCAGTAACGTCCCCCACAGTTTTGCCCGCTCCACGCTGGCCCGCCCCTGCACCACTCTGCAGCTGACCGTGCTCCGGGAGCGGCGCTGCGCCTCCCGGGCGCCGCCCTCCTCCTCCTCCTCCACCCCGTCGGTGCCCCACGCGCCCTGCTCCACCCCGGAGGGCGCCCCCTCCAGCCCCGCCACCCTCAGAATCACCCTGCACAAGCGCGACTCGGCCGAGCAGCTCGGCATCAAGCTGGTGCGGCGGACGGACGAGTCGGGGGTCTTCGTGCTGGACCTGCTGGAGGGGGGGCTGGCCGCCAAGGACGGCCGGCTGCGCAGCAACGACCGCGTCTTGGCCGTCAACGAGCAGGACCTTCGCCACGGCACGCCGGAGCAGGCCGCACAGATCATACAGGTGAGGAAACACACAGGAACATGAGTGTGGATCTCTGTCTGCACGTCTGTGTTCTGATTTTTGGGTATATTTACATTTACAGAGTGGGTTTTATATTCATAATGGGTATTGAATTGATTTTCTTACTAGTTGATTTATTCTTCATATAAGAAATCAGAATCAGAATGTGACACATTCAGGGAACTCAGTTGTTATGACTCTCTAGTACAAAGGATAGAATAGAATGAAATAAAATAAGAACTCTTGGCATAACAGCATATATGTACATCGGGGAATATATACAAACATCAGGAATACCTACAGCTATCAAAAGTCAACAAAAGTGCAAGTGGATGGTGCAGTTATGACATTGCAGCTATTTCGCTATTTCATTTATTTATTCTCAATTATTTCATTTATTTTCTTTTTCTTTTGTATTATCTCATGCATCTTATTTATTTTGTATTGGGAGCTTTGTTTGTTAATTGATAACGTAAGAATTTGCCTTTTGTAGATCAATAAAGTAATCCTGATCTTGACGTGCCTCTCGCGCTCCGACTCTGCAGGCCAGCGGAGAGCGAGTCCACCTGCTGATCGGTCGACCCAGCAAGCCGACGCCGCCTCCACCTCCAAAATCAAGCTCCACCAGAGACCTCTACTGCCTTGATCACTTCCTGCCTAACCACAGCTCCACCCCGAGTCCTGTGCCCGTACACCTGTCACGCACCAGCACCCACAGAGTAAGGAAAGTGTGTGTGTGATCGTGTGTGTGTGTGCGGCTGCAACTCCAGAAATAAGCAATTTACAGTCTCGTATGTAGAAAAGTTTCCCTTAAATGATGCGAATATTCAGAAAGCGCTTGTGTTTTGGCGACACCAATGGCCATTCAGTGAACTGCAGTCAGCATCAGTCAGTTGCTTTTGCACTGTGGCTCTGCATCGGCTGAATGTTTGCTGGTTAACTGTGAGAATCTTCAAATGATTGTGTTTTGTGTCACCATAACTACCAGTTTTAGTAAGATTTAGTAAGATAGTAAGTAAGATTAGAAAATAGACTAAAAATAGCCTGCAAAACCAAAAAGATTTCATCCTACTCGGGGTTATGGTCCATGAAACTCTTTGCATTGCCTGGATGTTCCTCCTCTAGCTTGGCGGGTCGCACCATCTTATTAAGATTTCGCTGCTTCTTGACAAAAATAATAATTTGTGCAGAGTGAAATATGAGGATGAATTAAGCAGAATTTTCGTTTGAGAACAATTCCACACCCTCCTCCTCAGCGTGTGATATCACCCGCTCTGGTCTTTGCATCCTGCCAATTTACTTCTGTGAAGACAAAATAACCCTGTCTAGTATTTTGTATCGTTAAGAAGGAATAATCAAAAAATAATTTGCGTATCTATTTGTTTCTGCTCTAAATGGAGTATTATGGGTTATTCTTTGGTCCCGGGTTTTGTATAACACGGCTGATCAAACACACACGGCAACTGAAATACATCACCCTCAATGGAGGTAATATAAAAGTTGTGTGAAAAACGTTTCTGCCGCCCTGAAAAGAAATAATTCATGTTTGATGTGCATCTCACAGAAATAGTTCATTTATCCTGGGAGCTAATTAGCTGTGTGCCATCGCTTTCCAATGCCTGTATTTTTTTCATCCCCAATTATGATCACAAAGTCACCTTGTGTTATTCTGAGCTGCCGTGATGGAATGTAAAACGATCGGGCGTCACTATCAGACGGGAATGAAAGAAACATCAAATGCAGCAATAATCAGCACTGTGTGTGTGTGTGTGTGTGTGTGTGTGTGTGTGTGTGTGTGTGTGTGTGTGTGTGTGTGTGTGTGTGTGTGTGTGGAGTACGGCAGCAACACAAACACCCAGTTTGTTAGAGGCTTTTTTTCCACTGATCTGATTGGTCACTGTTCGGGCTTATTGGCAGGCTTTGATCTCACTTTCTGACGTTACCGTCGGTTACCATGGTGATGTAGCCTGGCTAAAAGTGAGCCAGCGTTTCAATGCTGGAGAACCTGAAGTGTTTTTAAAGAGATATTCATCATTTAGGTGTGTTTGTGGATCACAATGCGGGAAAATCCGGTGACTGTGATTTGTTGTTTGCTCTTTAATTGGAGAGGTTTGACGGTAACGATGTGCAGAGATGATGTGAGGAGAGTGTCTTTGCTGACCCCCGGCCTGTGTTTCAGAGATGATGTGCGGAGAGTGTCTTTGCTGACCCCCGGCCTGTGTTTCAGGATCTGTCCCAGTGTGTGAGCTGTAAGGAGAAACACATCACGGTGAAAAAAGAGCCCCTGGAGTCCCTGGGCATGACGGTGGCAGGTGGGCGGGGCAGCAAGAGCGGCGAGCTGCCCATCTTTGTGACGAGCGTCCAACCGCACGGCTGCTTGTCCAGGGACGGGCGAATCAAACGAGGTGAGCGGCGACCAAAAC
>CAESWR010000280.1:305030-316965 GCA_903171835.1 Mullus surmuletus | reverse complement strand
CCCCCCCCCCCTCCCACCAACCCCCCCCTGTGTGTCTCTGCCTCTCACCCGCTCGCCTGCTCACTCAGCCTCGCCTCTCTCTCATCAATCCAACGGTGCAGGACCCGCTTGCTCGTCCGCCGGTTACCGCAAGGCAGATGATGAGATGTCCGGGACCACTTCCCAGGCGGACCCGGTAGACGCCACAGCGCGGACGGTGCTGCTCAACCGGCCTCAGAACACCAAGTTCTGCGACAACCACGTCAGGTAGGTTTTTTCTCCTTCTCTTGTTTGTGATGCTCTGCTGTCCCCGATGCACCGACTTTCTGTCAAACAAAAGAAAGCAAACTTTTTTCTTCTTCTTCTGCAATTTGGTGTGTTTTTGGGGTTGTTAAACCACGCCGGTCAGGGTGCAAGGACAGCGTGAAAGGGTTAGAAGGAGGCGATGTTTGCTCACAGGGCTTTTACATGCATGTCAGCGGGTTGAAGGACGTTGGTGTGTGTGTGTGTGTGTTTTCCTACCTGGCACAGCGCTGTCAGACTTTGGACCGGCACGAGGGTTTAGAGCCATATATTTTCCCTTCCTCTTGGACACTGGCTCCCATCCTCTTCCCTTGCTTGAAGTGAAACTTGTATGGTGAGCTTTTCCCATCCAGAGCTCCCATTGATAAGGCTTTTTAATGGCTCACCTATTAGGTGATGATCTGCAGCTCTGCCGTGGGTCCCTCAGGGTGAGGCACACGTGTGGCGCCGCCGTCCAAACTCGCCTTGGCCTTAACGGCTTAACATCAGCAGGCTGCTTGGTCAATATGTGCTCATAAATATTTAGAGGTGTCCATAAAGCAAGTGGGACGGGAATTACAAAGGGTCACGGCCCGTGTGTGTGTGTGTGAGTGTGAGTGAGTGAGGGGTCCCTGCAGAATGTGTGTGTATTTGCTCACTAAGGATGAAGCCATATCTGATCAGAGCTCGGTCAAAGGCTGTCAGTGTGAGACTCATTGGGTAGTGCTGGTTGTGTGTGTGTGTGTGTGTGTGTGTGTGTGTGCTTTTATCTGTCACAGGCTGTCCATTAACAACCTCATTTCCAGCTTTGTTTATATGTTTCATTCACTCGGCAGCCGAACATACGATGAAGCAGTCGGTCAAACATTATGGAAATCCAATTGCGATGGACCCAATTCAATTTGCCCCTCGTATTTATTTTCTGTTATTCTTATTAGTATTTACTAACTGCGTCTGGCGCCCGGGGGGCTCGGAGCCCGCGGCCCGCGAATGGACGGCCCGCCGCTCGCGAGTTGACATTTAGTGGTCTGCCGTTTATTGTCAGATTCAATTTCCCTTTGGAAAAAAAAGATCCTCTTTCTGCTCCGCTAATGGGATTAAGGTGGGCGCGTCTGATTGGATCAGGCGTGGCGTCCCCCCCCCCCCCCCCCCTCCCGGCTCCAGAGGCGTGCCCTTTGATGTCCCGGCGTTCCTGAAACTCTGTAGTTTATGTTTTAAAGGTTCAATAGCCTCATTGATTTTTCTTCCCCGAGATTAAAGCCCTTTAGCTTTTATGCCCGCCTCCTGTCCTCCACCTCCACCTCCACCTCCACCTCCATGGAGCACCATTAGTGCTGCTCTCCTGAAGACCTCAGACACACGGGAGGAGAAAAGTTTCGACCAGCTCTGCTCGCCCGTGTCCTTATTTATTCATCAGACGGAGGAAGGTTCTCCTCTGACTCGGGTTCAGCGTGGCCTCCTGTAACCGGCCGGGCCTGTAACGTATGAGGAACACCTGCCCGGGTTTATGAAAACACGGCAGCAGCGGGACGGCGCCTCTCCCGCCGCTCACAGCTGTTGACACCACCGGCCTGTCAGACGTCTATAGTATGAGAGACAACTGGGCCATGTGCTTTTTTTTTTTTTCTTGTTCCATGTCGTGGAAATGAGTTCGTGTGTGTGTGTGTGTGTGTGTGTGTGTGTGTGTGGACTTGAGTATCACTTGTCTTTGATCACATTAAGGCAGCTTTATCTGCTTGGTGATAGGTGAAGTATCACTAGCTCATTAGGACGAGGACTCTGTGGTCGTCTTCGTGTTCTCCAACCAACCGACCCGCCGGACTTTTAGCTGTAATGTATGTATGCGTCTGTGTGTGTGTGTGTGTTTCCTCCTCTGCATCTCGTGAGTGCTGGTGCGTTTGACCTCCGGAGGAGAGCGATGGAAGCCATGCACTCACGGACAAACGTGCACTGTCCATTAAACATCGCAGAAGCTCTTACGCCACTAAAACAACAAAAACAACACTTTCTCTTGAAGGTTGACTTTTTATTTTTAGCCCCTAAAAGCTCTTACCGTAGCACCGGGCTATAACAAGACTGATCGATACGGTTGTCCGATCGATACCGTTGACCGGTAAGACGGGTTGAGCTTGCCAAGGTTTCTTTTCTGGTGTTTTTCATCTAAATTTGGGTTGTTCAGTGTCTCGTGCCTATTAATAGGTGGCTGTGTTTACGCTCTTAGTGCACAATCGAGTGTTTCTAAAAAGTTCTGCACCGGTTTGAAACCCTAAATGGACCCAAGCGGATGTTTTTGTTATCATCAAACCCTCATTAGCAATAACCCCCCCCCACCACACACACACACACACACACACACACACACACACACTAATGTACTGAAAAAGTCATTTATTTTTCCCTCCGCAGCACCACCAAGTATGGGGTCCTCACGTTCCTGCCCCGGTTTCTGTATGAGCAGATCAGGCGGGCAGCCAACGCCTTCTTCCTGTTCATCGCGCTCATGCAGGTAACGCCACACACACACACACACACACACACACACATACACACACGTGAGCTCACCGTGGCAACAGCAGCTGTCAGCACTGTGGGTTCAGTGCTTGTTTGGGCATCGGTTGAATTCTGACACCGTGTTTTGATTGTAGATGGTGAATGTTGATGCTGAACTGAAGATTATCGGTGTTGTTTTCAGTGTTGGCGTAGTTACTGAAAAAAGTCATCCATTTCACATCGCTTTTTACTTAACAAAAAAATGTAATGCCTCACTTTACTCTGCTGCTTACAGTTACAATACTAGTTACATTACTTTTGGATTACTCCATGACAGCAGCTGAGATGTACCATGCCTTCATTGCCAATTTACACGACACTGCGCAAATTTCCATCTCTCGAATGATGTTTCAGTTTCTGTCGCGTCTCTTCCTCGTCTTCTTCTTCTCTCACTCGTCTTCTTCGTCTCCTCAAGTCAAGTCCACATGTCACGTCTGTCCTCCCATAAAGAAGCGCAAGTAATGAGATCATTTTGTGATACGTAACTGTAATACGATTACTGGCGTTACAACCAGCGCAGCGTTGCATCACTGTGCTACAGACAATTGTAATCTGATTACAGTAACGCATTACTTTGAAACAGGTTACCCCCAACACTGGTTGGTTCGTCGGTTCGTTAGATCACATGAATGCAAAAAACTCCTACTTCAAAATCTTCTTCCTTCTCTTTTTTCCAGCGACTCCTGCACTCAATTGTCACATAATTAGAAAGAAATACAAACTCGTACAAGCTCCTTCCTATCAAAAATGACTTCTAAGTGCCTCCTCTCTTGACTCCCCATCAGCAAATCCCCGATGTATCGCCGACGGGCCGCTACACCACGCTGGTCCCGCTTATCTTCATCCTCACGGTGGCCGGGATCAAAGAGATCATAGAGGACTATGTGAGTGGGAGACTAATGAGCGAGCGGCGTCAATGCGTGCGAGGTGTGGGAGGTTTTTACGCTGAGCGCTAACGCCGCCCTCCGTTTGCTTGCAGAAGCGGCATAAAGCGGACAACACGGTCAACAAGAAGAAGACGACAGGTATGGGCCTTATGTGTGTGTGTGTGTGCTTATTAAAGCTGTGTGCCTTTCCATGTGCGCCGGCGTCCGTCGTCGCGGCTTTTGTTTCCCTTTCATGGCGGCGTGAATGGACGTCTCAGTCACCGCCAAAGACAAAAGTTTAGCGGCCATGAATACTGTATGAGCGCGGCGGCTCTGACTGACGGCCGTGTTTGTCCTGTTTGTCCCTCAGTGCTGCGGAACGGAGCATGGCAGACCATCATCTGGAAACAGGTAACCCCCCCCCCCACCACACACGCACGCACGCACGCACACACACACACACACACACACACCTGCAGTCGCCTCATCTCGGCTCCTGCTGCTCCCGCTCCGGTTTGAAGGTGATGGAGAGGGAGCATCCGGCAGGCGCTGGCCGTGTAAGCCGCAAAGCTCATCATCTCCCAGTCAAATCCACGTCTGCTCGGACACTTAAAGGTCTCAGTCAGCTGACCTGCGTTTTAACACATGGACGAGTTTACTAACAAGCACGGCCGGGCAATTTTGGCTTTGGCTACAATTATGAAGCCAAGATAATCGAGATAAACTGAGGAGGTTTTAGAGGTTCTGGAGGAAGTTTAGGGGTCTGGAGATGGTTTTAGAGGCTAAAAATGACGGAAAGAGAGCCTTGTTGATCTGTTTTCACACTTATTTTTATTTTTGATCATTTTTAGTTCTATTTAAAGTTCAAGGAAATGTACAGTTTTAAAAAAAGTTCACTAAATGCATGTGTCTGAAGTCAATGACAAATCAATGTTAATTTTTTTTTTTTAATTTAACATCAAACAATATTCACTAATCTTCATCTCAATATTGACCAAAAATGATTGTGATTATGATTTTTGTCATAATCGAGCAGCCCTGTTAACAAGCTGCTGGTGGCTGATAAAATTTTTTCCATAATGTTATACTTCATATCAAACACACCGGGATTGTAGGAAGTTCTGAATCCCTGTGAATGCAAACTAGCCAATGTAGTTGCGCATATTAAAGTTAAAAACATTCTCGTTCCCCGAACAGAGCGGACGATGCTGCAGTCAGACGTTTTCCCCACAGTGATTGTTGCAGCCTTTTCCCTAATTCCCTTTAACCAGCGTGAACTGGGAGTGGACGTGTTTACCAGATCAAATCAGATTTGAGTCTCTGTAATGTTGAGTGCCGCCTGTTCAAAGCAGGAATTTAACCCCCCCCCCCCCCCATGGCACAGGGCTAGAACAGGTGAAGGAATTTCCTCCTGCTGTTTTGAGGATTTTCCCACTGAATTAAAAACTGTGCTGTACTTTTTTCCCTCCACATCATGTGATGAAGTTGCCACAGTGGGATCGTTAAGGAGGTTCATATTCCTGTTTTTGTGAATCATCCAAATGGGAGCCGTGTGTGTTGTAATCCAGATTCTCTCCTGAGAACCAACTCCCTGCTCAGGGGAACAACCAACCTGAAAAACAAGGCTGCCGAAACCTTCTTTCCCGGACCTTTGCTGTGATGTTATCGCTCTGCTGTGTCTGTGTAACCCGGCCGTCCGCTTTGTCCTCACACGGCTGCTCACTTTGTGATTCATGATGCAAAGCGCTCCTGTCCAAACCCTCCTCTGGCTGATTCTTCTATGAGTTGTTGCGACGGCGCTTCACACGGCCGAGCCGATCTGATCAACAGAATGCCCAACTTCTGCTTATGTAGTTCTTTGTCCTCTTTCTGACTCTCATCTAGCTCTTATCTACATGCTTGTCACTTCCTTTTTGCGCGGCGCTGCCCGAGTCGCCGTCTAATCGGAAGAAGCGACGCTCTGCACCGCCGCTGTGCTCGCTGTTCGCCTCATGTCTGGCTGTTCTGTGTGCTGCCTCTTGGCTGGTCACTAATTAATGTGCCTCTTTTTCCCCTCTCTGTCCTCCCCCCTTCCTCCCCATCTTGTTGCCCCCCCTCTTAATACCCTCTCCATCTATCCTCTCATCATGCTATTGCACTGCTGAACCCTGGCCACAAGGTGGCAGTAGGAGACATAGTGAAGGTGACCAATGGCCAGCACCTTCCAGCTGATATGGTTATTGTGTCCTCCAGGTCAGACTCCTGAGTGTGTGTGTTTGTGTGTGTGTGTTAGAATGTGTGTTTGTGGCGTGTGGACGTTTATGTCGTCTTTGTCCAAAGATTTCACTTCAGCTAAAGAGTTGCACATTTTCTGCCTCTGAGTGGCCGATGGTATGAACAGTGGGCCCTGCCTCTTTGTTACAGCGAGCCACAGGCCATGTGTTACACCGAGACCTCCAACCTGGACGGTGAAACCAACCTGAAGATCAGACAGGTAAAATCATGGTCAAAAGTCTGAACTTTTGACCCTCTCCAAAAACTTAAATGCACATTCTGTTAATGTTATTTGTGATCGTGTTTGCCTGAAGTAGATCAATAACTCATTGTGGTGTTTTCAGGGTCTCTCGCTCACTGCTGGTCTTCAAACCTTGGAGGATTTGATGGCCATGTCTGGTCGCTTGGAGTGTGAGGGTCCCAACAGACACCTGTACGACTTCATCGGGACGCTGCGGCTGGAAAATCAGAAGTAAGGAACACACATATCAGCTGTTTACTTTTTTAAATCTTTTTGCAACAGAAGTCCCAGAGATCATAATCATTTTATGTTGCACCTCTTTATCTCCACAGTGCTGCTCCTCTCGGGCCGGACCAGGTGTTGCTGCGTGGCGCCCAGCTCAGAAACACGCAGTGGGTTGTTGGGATTGTAGTCTACACCGGCCACGACTCAAAACTGATGCAGGTAACCAGAGTGTTTGGATCTGAAGTTGTGAAAATGTATATTAAGCACGGGACACGCATGAGGATTTTCTGAATCTGAGGAGATTTTTTATCTGTTAGAGATCCCACACATGGAGAAAATAAATCAGGCATTGAAGATTTTAGATTATGATACTGATGATCTCATCACAGCACACCACACACATAATGATTCTGTCCCGCCAGCAATTTGAGTTTCTTGTTCTCCAAGCCAGAAATCTTGTGTGATCAAACCAGATCTTACAAAAACAAAGAGGAAGAAACATAGCAACAACCGGAAAACACAACGCTCAAGAAGAGGAAGAGGACGTACGAGAAGTCAATTTCAAATTCACAGTCATGACTCAGGAGTCATCAGCTTTCCCCACACACACACGAAGATCTTTGGTCGTAAATATTAAAGTTTTATATTTACGATTGTCGGTCTGACCCTTTTTCGGAGCCGATAATCGGGCCAAATTCACTCCTAAAAAACCTCAGACCATCACAGAATAGGAAAGTTGGGACAAAAACAGCCTGATTATCTTTGTGTGTGGAACTCGCTCAAGTTTCCATATCTTAAAAGAATTAAGTCAAAATAGAAGAGAAAAAGGAGTGATTCAGTGCACTTGTTGAACCCACACACCCGTCGCCCTCCCAGAACTCCACGAAAGCGCCGCTGAAGCGTTCCAACGTGGAGCGGGTGACCAACATGCAGATCCTGGTCCTGTTCGGCATCCTGCTGGTCATGGCCTTGGTCAGCTCCGTGGGCGCCGCCATCTGGAACCGAGAACACACTGAAGACGCCTGCTGGTACCTGTCACGTGCTGGTGAGAGAGAAGACACACACACACGCCCACGCGGAACAATCTGTAACCGCACACGGTTGATATTTAGTTTTGTTGCGTCACACAACAGTAAATAAAAGAGCTAAACAGACGGTGCGTGGTGTGTTTTCCCTCTTCAGGCGACATCTCCACCAACTTTGCTTACAACCTGCTGACCTTCATCATCCTCTACAACAACCTGATCCCCATCAGCCTGCTGGTCACACTGGAGGTGGTCAAGTTCACGCAGGCCCTGTTCATCAACTGGGTACGCAGCACGTGTGTGTGTGTTTGCACGCTCCACACACACCGCAGCCGATGATAATCTGACAACTGTTTGCTATTTGGAACCACCAGGATGTGGAGATGTACTACGCTGAGACGGACACGCCGGCCATGGCACGCACGTCCAATCTCAATGAGGAGCTGGGCCAGGTCGGTCCTCCCAGTCTGTGCACTCACACACACACACACACACACACACACACACCGAATCAATGAATGAATGAATGAGTTTATTTATCTGGGACATAAGACAATAAAAAGTAAAAACAGAATACAAGCAAAAAAGAACAGTGTCCGAAAAGTATACTTACTTATATGACCCTTCCCCTTTCTGACTTATTAATAAATTAAACAGGGTATCCACGGGGTGTTGAAAAGTATTAAAAGTTGATCAATTTTGGGGAAAATTAAGACCCTTAAGAAGTATTAAAAAGTCTTATCGCTACTTTATGAGGTCTTACATTTTTTAAGGCTTTTTTTCTGAATTAGCTGTCAAAAGATATAGAGTCCAAAAAAACAGTGTAAAAATGTAATTAAAAAACAAAGATGAACCGGTAACATAAAAAACTAGACTATTATGGGTCCTTTCGTAAATTGTCTCTGAAAGCGCCAGAACGTACGTGGGTGGAAATGGAGAATTATTTGATTTATGTTGTATGATAGCGGTCTATAGTCTTTATCGTAAACTAAGACTGTCAAGTTAAAGGTGTCACTGATGGAAATGGTTATAGTTTGAAGTGGCGGTGAGGTATTAAAAAATATTGAAGGTCTTAAAAAGGTATCTAAATGTATTTATTCATTAGATTCCTGTATATGCCCTGTTTAATAGCTTCTTAAATCAAGTTACAGCCAAATATGAACAAACAATCAACTACCCCAATTTATTTACAACCCAAATATAAACACATTATTCACAACCCTGATGTTGAAAACCCATTGTTTTAGAAAAAATACACATTTTGCATTAAACTTGTGCTTTTTGTCGTAGGTGAAGTATCTCTTTTCCGACAAGACGGGGACTTTAACCTGTAACGTCATGCACTTTAAGAAGTGCACCATTGCAGGAATCACTTACGGGTCAGTCTCTTTTTACTCCCTCTTTGTCTCTCTCTGATCTCATGTCTCAGCTCCTGCCGTAGCCGTAGCCATCTATTGCAGAATCCCCCACTTGTTGCACTAATTCGCCACCCAGATTAACTTGCAGTCAAGAATGAGCTGTTTCTTAATTAATTTCTGATTGCATGATGAACTAATCACCTCATCAACTGATTGATTCCTTTTGCGATACAACCTCATTCATCACTGCAGCCACTTCCCTGACCTTGACTGTGATCGTTCAATGGAGGACTTCAGGTTAGTTCCCCCCCGGCCCCTCGTCCTCTTCCCTCCTTTTTTCAATAAACCGCTCTTTTCTTATTTAGACTTGGCATGCTTTGATTCCCTCATGTAGTTAACCAAAAAAAGAAAAAAAAAACACTTTAATCCTGTAATACTGGATTTATTGTTTGGAAAATGATCAAAAATCTTTCTCTACGCAATAATTACATCAAGTCTTTTATGTCTCGCAGCAATCTGCCGTCCAGCAGTAATAACTCCACAGAGTTTGATGACCCGGCGCTCATCCAGAACATTGAGAAGGACCACGTAGGTGCCCCTCCAGATGTTATCCCATGTCTGTAATGTGTGCAAAGCGGTTGAAAGCACGTCTCCCCTGTGTTGGTGTGCGGTCCAGCCCACCTCGCCTCAGATCTGCGAGTTCCTGACCATGATGGCGGTGTGCCACACGGTGGTCCCGGAGCGCGAGGGGAGCCAGCTCATCTACCAGGCCTCCTCTCCAGACGAGGGGGCGCTCGTCAAAGGGGCCAAAGGACTGGGCTTCGTCTTCACGGCCAGGACGCCGCACTCGGTCATCATCGAGGCGGTGAGCGAGGAGCGAGCGCCTGCACCTTCAATCGCCCGTCTCTTTATTTCTCTGTAACGCGAGCAGCTGATGTTTTCTGGTACATTTCAGAGAGGACAGGAGATGATCTACGAGCTACTAAATGTTCTGGAGTTTTCCAGGTAATATTCCCCAGATATGTTCCTTTTCGGGATTATTGCTGCGGTACAAAGACTCACCCCCCCCCCCCCCTCTGCGCCCCCGCCCTTCTTTTACAGTAACCGCAAGCGCATGTCTGTGGTGGTGCGGACCCCCAGCGGGAAGCTCCGCCTGTACTGCAAAGGAGCGGTATGTTTATGTCGTTATCAGCACGGCTCCTCGCCGCAATTGTTTCCAGACGACTTTGTCGCTCTTAATGGAGAAATCATTTTGTGTTTTGCAGGATAATGTGATTTTTGACCGTCTGACCGAGGCCTCCCAGTACAAAGATCTCACCAACGCTCATCTGGAGCAATTTGCCACTGAAGGTTAGCAGAGAGAGGCACATTTTTTAGTCTCTATTTTGTACCTTTTTTAATTGCTATTATTCTATATTTGTGCTTGACGTTCAGCAGAGCAGACAACCATGTCCGGCCTAATGCAAAGTGATGACATCCACGCTTTAAGTTGCACAGCTCCTATATTGTTGTTGCACAGACAATAAGGCCCGTTTGTGAGGATGTTTTTCTATGCGAGCATTATGTAGATAATTGAAGTGCTCATGCGAGGCTAGTGACAGTGACAGTGTAATTGTTTGATAAGCAACTAAAATGTCATTACTCCATTTACCGACTCTAAGGTTTCGTACATCGTAGACAAATGCGCCGCGGATTGAATCAAAGGGAGGCCCCTTTTGATCGCGAATTTGGGGGGAAAATTAATTTTTACACGCCAGATCCAAGTATCGGGAGACGGAGTAAATGAAGACGGATGGGAGAGTTGTTTTTTTTCTGCTTTGAAGTTAAAATGAGAGCTCTCAAACCGGTTTCCATGACAACAGCGACTGACTGTTCCATTCTCCATCCAGGGCTGAGGACCCTGTGCTTCGCCTACGTCGACCTGGAGGAGGGCGCCTACCAGGAGTGGCTGAAGGAATACAACCAGGTCAGCACTCTGCTCAAAGACCGCGCGCAGAAACTGGAGGAGTGTTACGAGCTCCTGGAAAAGGTCAGTGTTCCAGCTTCGACTCGGTGTAACACACACATGACGTGTTTATTTTTATGACTTTTTGTGGATTGAATTTAAAAGGAGGAGGCAAAACATGTAGCGCTCCTCATGTTTGCCTGCAGGTGGCAGAGCAGCTCTGTTGTAGCCACTCACCGCTCAGGTCATGGGGTCTTCCTTTTTAAACAGTCAGAAAAAGACCCACTCTGCTCTGCTTTAAAAAAAAAACAAAAAGAAAAAGGGGACAGCTGTTTCCGAAGTGTTGAAAAAGCCAATGCGGTGATGACACACAGAGACCTTCATGGTTGAGCCGGCGGCTGATAGATGGGAAGGGATTTAGAGCAGCGGCAGAGGAGGTGAGAAAGCTAAAGTGAGGAGGGGGAGTAAAAAAAAAAGGAAGCAGGAGGAGAAGGGGAGCTCAGACTGGGAGACCACAAGGATAATTACCTGCGCCGGCCTGCCAAAAGCCCCATAAAACCGGAGTCAACAACACACTAGTGTTACCTTGTGTGTCTGCGCGAGTGTTTGTGTGGTGTGTGTGCATCCGAGTGTGTCTAATGAGGGTACATGTGCATTTAATTGCTGAGCAAATTAAACCAGGGGGGGGTGGGGGGATGGGGGGGGGGTAAATGGTTACGTCTTGGCACGGAGACACAGGCTTGGTGTGGAAGTCCAAGAGAGCTGCTGCACCAACTGAACTGGGCTTGTTGGCACTGCTGTCATCTTCATAATTAGATAAGGATGATGTTCTCTGCACAGAAAGGGCCCTCACACACACACGCACACACACACACATGTACACACACACACACACACGGGCCGCTTGAGATTTCAGAAAAGAGAAAGAAATTGCGCGACATTCAGTGTTTTTAAAGCACTCGTCTCGACCCTTTGTGGCGCCTCCTCTGACAGAACCTCATGCTGCTGGGCGCCACGGCGATAGAGGACCGACTCCAAGCGGGGGTCCCGGAGACCATCGCCACCCTGATGAGGGCCGACATCAAGATCTGGGTCCTCACCGGAGACAAGCAGGAGACGGCCATCAACATAGGTGAGGAGCATTTGCACGGCAAACAGACGCGAGTGTGTGACGGAGACGGAGACGGCTGCGGTGGCGGCACAACCCCCCC
>CAESWR010000280.1:230695-251232 GCA_903171835.1 Mullus surmuletus | reverse complement strand
TACCTACCTACTATCTACCGACCCTCCCTACCCACCCTACCTACCTACCTACCTACCCGCCAGCCTTTCCTACCCATCCACCCTATCTACCTACCTGTCCTACCCTCCCTACCTTCTTGCCTGCCTTCCTGCCTTCCCTACCTACCTACTTACCTGCATGCCTGCCTACCTACCTACCTACTCAATTACCCAGCTACCCACATACCTACCTACTACCTACCTCTCTAACGGTTAATTAACATTGTTTATCCTCTTCAAAGGCTGGATCCATTCCCAGCAGAGAGCGGAGGGTCACCCTGACAACAGTTCAATATTGAACCAGACATGTACTTAGGTTTTGTCATGTAAAAAAACTAAAATTACAGTAAATCAGTCTCTCACTCTCTCTCAAACATGCAAATCACGGGATGTGCTTTTGCTATAGTAAACAATACGTTTCACTGCAAACCCTCCCTAAGACTTTTTGATCAGGCTGTGGGGATTGCAGCCAATAAACTGCAGCCAGATAGGAACCAGCTGCCTCAGCACCCAAAAGAGAGAGATAGAAAGAGAGAGAGAGAGAGAGGGCGATGAAGAGACTGGGGGAGAGAGGGAGGGCGGGCTGCTGTTGGAGCTAGCGAGCGATCGACCAAGGGAACGAGGGCGAGCTTCAGAGGATTCTAGACCACATCGCAGCAAAGGCTGACAGAGGAGAACACGGGGAGGACAGAGTCACCTGACCTGAAGACAGCGGAGGAGAGGATCTGCTGCTCCACCCCCTTGTGGAGGATCTGTTGCCACCCCTCCTCCCCTCCTCTATGCTGCTGTTCTCATTCAAAATCTGCACTTACTGAAGCCAGCGGATTACCGTGGCTGCACTCAGCCGTCGATGGTTTTTCTATCCCGGCAGAGGTCCCTCGCATCATCAGCAAGGTGAATTCTGTCCGACGCCCCTCCCCGGCCCCCAATCCCCCTGGTTCCCGGTGAGGCACGGGGGCCATGATCCGGGGGGGCCATGAGCCCCGGGTGTATGCTGCTGTTTGTTTTCGGCTTTGTTGGGGGAGCTGTGGTCATCAACTCAGCTGTGCTGGTCTCTCTGTCGGTGCTGCTACTGGTTCACTACTCTGTCTCTACCGGCGGTCTGCCTGCACTGCCTTCGTTACCTTCCTTACCCAGACTCTGCAGGTACGACGGTGTTTGTTTGCGTCCAAGTGTGTGTGTTTGGTATAATGGAAATGAATGATGCATCACCCTCCAGTATTTGTGTCCTCAAGCCGTGGGGGAATTGACAGCCAGACAGCATGAGATGGCACTCCAGAAGTAGGTCAAGAAGGCAGTGATGACAACTGTTAGATCCTGTGAGTGCAGGAGCAGACCGGTGTTGGCTCCACAAAGGTGCCCCAACCATTTCAGACACTACAAAGCTGCACCGGTCACCATCAGATCGGTGACCTGCATGTGACCTTCTCCAGTCAGCATGCTGTTCTGTCCATTGTTGTTTTTTTGGGAGCTGCTGCGTTTCATTGCAACCATTGTTCTCCTGCTGCACTGTCTGCCTTCTTTATATCTACCAACTGAAATGTGGAGTTTTTAAAAGTGTCCCTTTGGCAGAGTGGGTTTGTTCCACCAGTTATTTTGCTGATGTTGTCTTAATAATGTAAGGATGCTTTTCAACTACGTGGTACAGGCTCTACTCTATGTGCCTTGGTACCTGCTGGTCGTTTTCAGTTAAAAGGTAGTGCCCCCTCGATAGTTTTTCCAATTGGTCCTACAGTGAAGATTCTGTAATCAGTCAGCAGGATTTGTGTCACCTTGTAGTACCTACTAATACCTGATCAGAATTTTCTTTTTCTTTATCTTTTTTTTTTCTTTTTTGGGAGCCAAAGCAGATCAGATACCAAAAAGGTATCAGGTAATAAGTGGCATAAGTGCCTGTGAGGACACACTTCAAATCTTCGTCCTTTTCAACCACTCAACTCTGATGAAGGAGTGGGACTTCTGTAGTAGTCCTTCGTTTTATTGGCTAACATTGCCCACATAGAAACACTCCAATAAGAGTATTTGCTGAGCCGTCACTCATCGTCACTCCTGACGTACTGATTAACCCAAGTCTTTCCAGGTCAAGCTACGGTTTGGCAACAAAAGTTCAGGTGACTTTTAAAAAGTGAATTGATCTTTCGGCACACTTGACAATCAATGGTCATGATTTGGTTATAATAACTGAGTAATAACTTTCCTTATTAACTTAATTTGAACTTAACTTATTAATCGTATCACATCTCATCCCAATTTGCTAAGCCTCAGCTTAGATCATTTGACTCGTGGGAACTTGGATGTTTTTTTCCCCTCAAGGTTTCCATGACTGCAGTAACTTGCCTCTTAAATTTGTTCATTAGAGCGGCCAGGTTTTCTCATCCTTCTTGTTTCTTGTCTGTGTATCCAGGAAGGAGCGTCCCATCTCCATGGGCATTTTCCAGCTTCCATCAAGTGATGGCGTGGCCCCTGACCCCCAGAGGGAACCTGTGGACACCTCGTCCGAGCCTTGGAGATTCAGTAACCTGAGTCATCCACGCTCCAACACTAGTCTGAAGGTGTGTGCTTTGAACTTTTGTGAATTTTTAAAGGGAAATGTTGCATTAAGTTGGCTTTGTTGCGCTGCCCACAGATCAGAGAGTGGTGACATCACTTCTAGTCCGCTAGAAAAGAGTGTGTGGAAACAAAATACAAGCGCCAAAGAGCGAGTACATTTCTATTGAGAAAGAAAAGGATTGTTCAGTGTGTGCTGAATTCTTAGCAGCCTGTGAGGGTGTGTGTAAGTGGATGGCCCGGAGCCCAGCAAGTGCAGGAAGTGGCACCATTCAGGGGCCCGCCGTAAACCTGAAAGCACAGAATGTCTTCACATTGTTGCCATTGGGAACCATGTTGCAAGCTAGGCTGCGGTGTGAATATTAATGTCCGCCTCATAAGTCTTCATTTGCTCCCGTCTGGGGTCAGGTGACTCCCGCTGCTTTCACAAGGAGTATTTGGAACTTGTACTGTATTTTTTTCCTTATCTTGCAGCCAATAGTGCAGAGTAAGAGTGCAGTTGAGGCAATACCCCTTCGCACACACACACCCCTATTTTGAGAGAGATGGGATCAGTAAGTGTAAATCTTTGGGAAATGTCAAAGCCAGAGGACAAAACACAAAGGCAGCACACTCGCTTCCTGGTTAAAGTGTGTGTCTGATTTCTTTGTTGGTTTTTTTTCCCTTTTTTGGGAGGTGGGGAGAGGCTCTACCCCATTGGCTGCTCACTGCTACTATGGCAACATCAGGGTCCCCACAATGTTAAAGTGCAGAGAGGGAGATTAATGGGTAGCCAAATAAAGGGATTTTAGAATATAATGAGCATGCAGCAGATTCTGTTGCAAATGCTCAAATTCCCAACTATAAAAATGATTTAATGAATAACTATTATAAAAATACAAGCATGGTAGAACAAGATGGAACTCAGAGTGGACTTTCAGCCTTTCCAATTTCCTGTGCTAACTGGTCTTAAAAAACCACCTTGTTGTTGTTTTCCAAGGTGACCGAGGTATAGATGCTTTGTTGTCCTGATTGATTTTTTTCCTTCTCATCAGTCACTGTGCTATTTATAGTCCTGAAGCCGTTGGTATTAGAGGATCAAAACAATCCAGCGATGGATAGTGTGCCCACCTCCCAGGGCTGCACAGAGCTGCTGACTGGCACCACTTTGATTTCATTCAATTTCTCTGAAAGAAGGGGGGGGGGGGAATGCCGCCGTCATCCGGGTCTGCGGCACAGAAGGCCGGAAAACGTCTCCTCACCACCTGGGTTGTCTTCGTCTTGAGATGCTGCAATGTCTCATTCCAGCAAACACTCCCTTTTTTTATTTGCACCAGCTTTCACTGACTGTAACACAGCCACAGCTGGTATTAAAACAGGATTTTATTTTATTTTTGTAGTCACATGGCATTTGATCACATGAAGGCTCAGGTGATCCGATCTTTCAGATCACTTCTGAAGGTGGTCAAAGACAAATTCTGGACACTTCCAACACAAATATGAATTTTCTAGATAAAATATTGTCAGATATATGACCACAGTTTTATATAGTCATAGATCTTTCAGTTTAGTTTATTTCTATCTTTCGATCCCAACATAAGATAATATAAGAAAAGATATCTGGGGCGATAACGAGAATATAGTAAAAATTACAAGATAAGACTGCACAGACTCAACCTGTCATTGGGAGGTAAACTGTAAACTTTTATGTTTACAAATCTTTATGATTAGTTAGCTGTCACATTAAAAGCCTTGGTTAATCGTGAAATCGGTTAATGGTGACATCCCAACTTCAAACACAGGAGTGAATGTAAATGCCCCTCCACCCTCTGCAAACGATGACTGTTGGGCGGGAGCTCGTAAGCAACAGTGTCAGTTTGGAGTGTAGCTAATGTGGTGGTGGACGACACTGCGATGATGTTAACAGGCCGTTGTGATGGGGTTTCTCTTTGGACAATCACTGCTTGTTTCACCTTGTTGGCTGTGAGAGTGGGAAGCTCAGAGCAGGACTTCCCCAGTCAGGACCAGGTAGACCAATAGCTCACAGACTCCACTCTAACCTGGTTTTCTGCGGCGTGGTTTGCTAATGTAGCATCAATAACTGTGATTACACGCTGCATGCAATCTGAGGTGTTTCACATGGAGATCACATGGATTTCCATTAGATTGACGTTCATTTTCTTGCCAAGAGTTTGATGAGAACACTGACAGTGGTCCAGGAAGTCAATACAAGAAGCAGCCCCCTGCCCCCCATCCACTTTCTGTTTTGTCATCATTTCCGGGTTGCCAGGCAACCTTTGGAGCCTTCAGTAAGAGTTTTCAGTTGGTGGTCGGTTGGTGTAGAAGCTTGACGTTTACTGAATCAGCATGTGAGTCATTCCGATCTGCAAACGTTTAATGCTTGCGGTCTACTTAAAGATGCAGCCTTCGATGTGTCACATGAATCAACATGCTGATCTCCATTTTGATCAACTCATTTCCTACGTAATAATGAAAGTGAAAGGAACCACACAAAAAAATCAGCATTCCTTGCAGCTGCCCTCCTCCACTACATCTCCAAGCCTATGAAATGGTGTGTAGCAGCATTGCATTCACATAGAATGCGGTGAAAACAGAAACTGCTATCAACAGTAGAGGTGCATCTCAATGAATCAGACTTGTACTTTTCGGAGGTCAACATTTCCATATTAAAAATAGTTTTTAAAATTGGTCTTTTGTAATATTCCAATTTTTTGAGACACTGAATTTTAGGTCTCTTAAGCCATAATCAGTATGATAACAAATTAAATAAATGAACACATGTTTCATTCTGTGTAATAGATCTATATAATGTATTAGTTTCACTTTTTGTATTAATTACTGACATAGATAAACTTTTCAATGATATTCTAATTTATTGAGATGCACCTGGATTCTCCGCTGGCCTCGCCTTGCTGTTCCACAACATGACAGTCGTTTGGCCTCAGTTGCGGTGATTGGTTGCCTTTGCCTGCAGCCACTTGAGAAAGTAGATTGCCTCAGTTCCTTTGCCTTTGTTATTCCGTGGCAGATACTTTTAAACCACAAACACCTTCAAAATGAGGATGAATAATATGATTCAAGTGATAAATTGTAGACTTGTGCTGTAATTGTGTTTTCTTGAGACAAATCAAGGGTCTTATCCCCTCTAGTTTGATTAGTCTAATTTTAACCTTTAAATGCCTTTTAGGTGCAATAATATTGGTCATTTTTTCTCATTTTGTGCATGGAGTGATGGTTTTGATACTTTTTATTGTTTAGTTGCGTAACAGTGTTTGGATGAAATTATGTTGCACAAATGCAGCTCATTCAATGCTTGTTTATTTTAATTTAATTTTTATTGTTTGTTTTTTTACCCCCATTTCTAAAGGATGAGTTGTCGGGCGCAAACCGCAAAGGCTCCAAACCCAACACGACCAGCCACGGAAGTGCTTCCAAAAGTGGAATTCCACTGTCCAAATCCAGCAGCCCCGTGTGCTCTCAGGGTGGCTCCTCCAAATCAAACACGCCCACATCCTCGTCCGCCACACTGATGTCTCCTCAGAGCGGCGCGTTCAGCGGCTCCCCCTCTGCTTCGCCCCTGACCTCTGCTGCTGCAGGTGCTGATGCTGCTGTGGACTCAGTCGTGCGGCTGGACAATTCAGGTGGCATCAACGAGAACCTGAATCGCAACGGTAGTAAACCAGAGAACATCAACAACATCTCTGCAGTGCAGGGTGAGGACCAGGACCCCGCCGCCGCCGAATCCCTCCAAGGTGATGCTCACTAACGCTACACAAAGCAATTTATGGGCAGCAATGACACCAAAGAAGAACAGGGTTTTTTCTGTCAAAGGGTTTTTTTTCTCACCCCCGTTCCTTGGTCCTTCCTCTTTGTTGGGTCTCTATAATTATAAAAATGATTAAGAGTGTGGTCTAGATCTGTTGCTTAAAGATAACTGTATCTCTGATACAAAGTATAGAGGTTATTTTTCAGGGTCTTCTAATTTATTTTTTATTTATTTAATTCAATTGTAGAACATTATTATGTTTAAAGTTAAAACCTATGTAACCCATTGGTTAATAATAAATGGGTTAGTTTTTCTCATACCTACTGTTGCTGACCATTATCCTCTTGTTCTCTTCCATACAAGATAAGTAATAAAAGTATGTATGATTCGTGCCGATACCATATTGGAACAATATCGGTATCAGCCAATAGTCAAGGTTGCAATATCGATATCATATCAAAAGTAATAACAGTTGGGGGCAGGACACCCCTAGTTTTATACTGTAGCTCTGAGTATTATTTTAACTCCTAATTGATTTAAATGATCTCTTTTCTGGTTGTATTTGACGGAGCAGAAGACCTGGAGAAGTCAGAGGTGCAGGCCATCATCGAGTCCACCCCTGAGCTCGATATGGACCCCCATGGCGGCCCAGGGACGAGGTACACCATTTTGTTTCCCCCCCTCTAACTTTGGCATTGAAAGTCTTTATGTATGGGTGCTTGTTTGTCTACCCCCCCCCCTCCCCCACCAAAAATAAACCCACAATGTTATTGGAAGGACCTAATGAAACAGAGCAATTCACTTGATTCTCTTGAGTAATTTTAGGCCTGATTTCAGTGGCAAAACCAGGCAGCACTTGAGAAATGACGCTCTGTTTGATGGCTGTTCAATATGGAATCATGGCCTACTTCATTATAACAATGTCTCCATCCCACCTGTGCAGCACGCCAACTAAAGGCGGCATTGAGAATCTCGCGTTCGACCGGAACACCGACTCGCTCTTTGAGGAGCTGTCATCTGCAGGAAACGAGTTCATCGGCGACGTGGACGACGGCGCCGATCTGCTGGGTAAGAAGCCTTGCTCACACGGAACTTGCTGTGTTTTGTCGCACTCCTCTACCTTCATACACTGCTCTCGTCCCTTTATTATTGCTTTCTCTTTTGGCTTTCGGGTTCCATCGATCGTTGCAGATGAGTTTTCTGGTGTGTATCAATAAAAACTAGTAGTTTTTTTGTTTTTTTTTGCTTTGTTTAACTTTGTGTCCTTTAGTAATTTTTTTTTATTAGATTACACTGTAGTGGTAGCACTGTGCTGTGAGAGTAGAAATTCAGTCAAGTCGAAAATCTATATTTATATGGTTCAATCTGCTGTTGCAAATAATAATTTTTATGTTTTATTTTTTGCATCTGCTTTGTATGTTGCTTCGATCTCAGATTACAACTTTTTAGGTAAGATTGAGAGAATTATTGGTTAGATAATTTAGTGTAGCGATGGGACACATTTCTTACAGCAATAAATGTGTTTTTCATATATGCATTTCTTTGTTTTTTTCCTTTTATGAAAGTGCAATAATACATTATAAGATTGGTTGATTCATATGTTATCTTATTTCTTGTCTGCCCCTTATTTGGTCTTAAAGAATCTTGCACCATTGGGTAACCCTACTTTACAGGAAAATGAAACAAAATAATGATTAATCATAAATTAAGAAATTAGAAAAAAAACGTTTCTTCCCCCCCCAGGAATGGGTCGTGAGGTTGAGCATCTTATCCAGGAGAACGCCCAGCTGCTTGAGACCAAGTGAGTCTTTTGTATCAGAATAGTTCCTCCTCGAGCTTTGATAGCATCAGTGCTGCCAACACCTATGCTCTTAATACTGTTTTCAGAAATGCTTTGAATGTAGTGAAGAATGACCTGATAGCACGCCTGGACGAGCTGTCATGTGAGAAGGAGGTCCTGCGTGGAGAGCTGGACGCCGTCACTCAGGCCAAGACCAAACTGGAGGAGAAGAACAAGGAATTGGAGGAGGAGCTGAAAAAGTAAGATGATTTTATGATGTTACATATGTTCCCAAACACGGCTCTCCTCTCACTATTCATCTTGTAAATGGATTGATAACTTGATGATTTCAAAGGGATTTGGGCAAAAGCTCTGAGGGAATTAATGATTTTTAGGGAACTTGGCCTACCATTGGAGGGAGTTAAGCCTTAGTTCTGGACAAAATTTATATCGTGGAAGAAACTTGGTCCATGTTTTGAGGTAAATTTACATTTTGGAGGGAATACTTTTGAAATGGGAATTTAGCTTATCTTTTGAAGGGAACCTAGTCTACATTTTGGAGGGAATCTACATTATGCATTGAATTTGTCCACCGTTTTGAGGGAACTTGGCTTGCGTTTTGGAGGGAATTTAGCCTACGTTTCAGGGAATTTAGCCTATGTTTTGGAGGGACGTACAAGGAAATACATTTTGCTGGAAAATTACCTACCCTTAAGATCTAATTTGTGTTTTTGACAATGAGTTCATGTGGATGTTAAAGATGTGGAATTGCTTTTGCAGGATTCGAGCAGAGATCCAGGAGGGCAAACAGAAGGCCAAGGCTGAGAACGAGGACGATGTAAGTCATGACCGTCATTTCTACATCAACATGCTTTTGTTCAGTTATGACAGCTCGGTCACTGCTGCTCTCATGCTGATCTTGCAGCAGAGCGACGTGCCCACAGCTCAGAGGAAGCGCTTCACCAGGGTGGAAATGGCCAGAGTCCTAATGGAGAGGAACCAGTACAAAGAGAGGCTGATGGAGCTGCAGGAGGCAGTCAGATGGACGGAGATGATCCGGTGAGAAAGCAGTGGACTGAGGGAGCACACAAGCTTCACTTTAGTGTACAAGCGTGGAGGAGGGGACACTGTAAACATCGGGAAGCCTCTGATCTAATGAGATGTTTCTTTGTCAGGGCTTCAAAGGAGAATCCAGCTCTTCCAGAGAAGAAGAAATCCAGCCTATGGCAGTTGTAAGAACCTCCTCTTGTTTTTTTTTACCTCTCGCATCGACTTCATTGGATTGATCAAATCAAAAGTGTGACTGCCATGTTTATAGTCATGTTGCTGTTCTTTTGTATTACATGTTATGTGGGTGTTTTCTCCAGGATGTAGGTAAATCTTCATGCAACAGCTGTGACTGTTTTTCATCTTAACAGAGGAGAGATTGTTCTCTGATTTTTAGATCTGAGCTGCTCCAATGACTGATGAGAGTTCTGTCTGGAAAGTGACCCCCTTTCCAGCTGGTATTAACATGAGTTTGTTCTAAAGTGTGATGATGGTGTTGGACCACACACACACACATAAACCTGCGTCTCCGGTGTCCACATTGCAGTCCCATTATAACCCCAAGTCCCTGAGTCCCAAACACATCTTTCTTCTCCTTCTACCCATTTTTTTGGCGTAACCATAGCAACCATGTATACTAAAGCCAAAGCTGGTAACATGTTGGACTTCTGCTGGTTTTTCCCAATAAGCAATTTTTTAGCAAGCACATTATCGGTACTAGCAATGGAGATGGGCATTTCTGCTGCCCCTTTAATCAGTCCCTCAAAAGAATTGGTTGTGATCATGTATTTTCTTGGACCTAAAAAATGTCTCCATAAATTATAAATAGTTAATTTCTATGCAAGTATGCCGAATATGCGAGGGCAGAAGACAAGCGTGAACATTTTTTCTGCTGCATAATGAACATTTTTTGTCTGCATAAATTGCAAAAAACCTAAGTTGGACTGACTAACACTCACTAGCCCCTCTCATTTACGCATTTTCACCCGCAGAGTTGTTGTATGAGGATTGGAGACGTACATAATCCGTCCCTGACCAGCTTCAGAAGTGGTTTGACAGATGGGAAGACAATGTGGCCAAACTCTATATGGTTGCGATCATATCACAGTAAAACCCCATTTTAATATTGGTTGTAAAGGGGGTCGGTTGCACTCAGTGATACGAGCATGACACACACCCGATTAACTTCACTCTGCCTTCGGCTCTCCTTTGCCGGGCTTAATTCGGAATGATTTTGGTTTGGTGTGAAGGTGTTTTTGGTCAAATTCAATGCAAGTTCTGACCACTGTGTTGTCTCTCCTGCCCCGTTGTTGTGTGTCCCTCTGCATTCTGCCTAATGTTGTAATGTATGTGTGTGTGTGTGTGTGTGTGTTCAGGAGGTGTGTTGAGGGGGTAGCTGTGGTAATGGGGGAGACCAGGAATATTGTTGGTCAAAGTGAAGCAGGGCATTTTCTCTTTAAACCTTTTGATTTTATTCACTGTTGAAGCGTAGAGTAGCTATGTTGTCAACGCTAAATATGAATGTAAAGATGCTGTAAGAATGAGGGGAATAAGAGCGGTTGTTGTCCAGGTGTGTTTCTCTTTCGTGTCTTTGACTAACCTCCTGGTCGGTGCACTACATTAACCCTGCGCTCCATCCTGAGCAGCTCGCCGCGCTGATGCTTGCTGTTTCAGAGCATCTCCCTTACGGGCGCTAGCATGGTGTTTTGGCACGGGACCTCCGGGATCTTAAAAAACGTGAAACCCCGCTGAAGCTGCTGCTTGTGTCCACCCCTCTATATGTTTGTCTCTGTGTGCTCTTTCCTCTTCCCTCCCCGCCCCTTACAACTGCAGTTTCAGCCGTTTGTTCAGCTCGTCCGGCGGCACGGCCAAAAAGCCGGCGGTGGAGGCCCCCGTGAATGTCAAGTACAACGCGCCCACCTCACAGATCCAGCCCTCGGTCAAGAAGAAGAGCAGCGCCTTGCAGCAGCTGCCCAGCGACAAGAGCAAAGCCTTTGATTTCCTCAATGAAGAGTAAGTTTGTCGGCAGAGATTTGCCTTCCCTCCCAACTGTCCTCGAATGACACAAATCTTAAGAGTGCTCGTGTGTTTGTTCACGGCAGAGTGTCCACCGACAACGTGGTGTCCAGACGAGAGCAGAAGAGGGCTCAGTATCAGCAGGTGAAGGCCCACGTCCAGAAGGAGGAGGGCAGGGTGCAGGCGTACGGCTGGAGCCTGCCCAAGAAATACAAGGTCAGTGCGTGAAAGCTTCTTCCTCTCTGGTGGATGGTGAGAATGAGATGGACCAGCAGTGACTGTGTGTGTGTCCATTTCCAGGCCAATGGGGGTCAGACGGAGAATAAAATGAAGAACCTGCCTGTTCCCGTCTTCCTCAGACCACTGGATGAGAAAGATGCTTCTATGAAGGTTGATGTCTACTCTTGATTGATTGATTGATTTGATGATATGTAAATGGTGTTAGTGCACAAAGTAGTAGTAGTAGTGTTTGTATGTTTCGTCCTAAGTGTAGGGAAAAAGTCTGATCGTAAATCACATTGAGTTATTTTGTGACCCCATTTCCTCATTACTTCAATTACTCTGGGGGCAATTAAGGGCTGACAGAGCAGGCAACGACAACATAAAATTGAGAAAAAGATAAAATATGAAATGTATACATATATATAGAATAAGTTAAAAAAACAAACAACACAAAGTAGTGCAAATGAGTGAGTGACATTATATGATATATACACTGTATACATTTGGGTGCAAAATGGCGATCAGGTAGATGATGTAGTCAAAATAATTGTAGTCAAACGCTGGTATTAACAAGGGAGGGAATTCATATTTTGGAGGGAATTTAGCCTCGATTTTGGAGGAAATGTATGTTTTGGAGGGAACTGCTAACATTTTGCTTAGCATACTTTTCGGAGAGAATTTGCATTTCAAAGGTAACTTAGCCTCCCTTTTGGAGGGAGTTTGTTTTTGAGGGAACTTGGCCTACGTTTTAATTTGTAGTGTAATAGTTAGAAAAAACAACACTGTAGTTTACGTGTTTCTGCCCACTGAGTTATTGTTTGTGTGGATTGGGGGACGCATTTACATCTACATTTGTAGTGGAAGAAGCCTGAATCCACCCCTGGCCATCTGCCCGTACAACTGTTACGTCTGTACATTCAAGTAGTTGAACACTGTCCAATCAATCAACACAACTTAATGCCAGCTGTAAAAGGGGTCTTTGTCTCAGCTATGTTTCATCTTTCCTGTTTGACGGTCGTTATTCTGCGTCTGTGCCGTAGCTGTGGTGTGCGGCTGGTGTGAACCTTTCTGGAGGTAAAACAAGAGACGGCGGTTCCATCGTAGGAGCCAGTGTGTTTTACAGTGACGTATCTGGACCCGAGAGCCCCAAAAAGAAAAAAGGATCTTGCAGCAGCCTCGATATTCTGGATCAAGAACTCAAGGTTAGCTTCTGCATAAAACCCCATTCCATCAGTAATTGAAAATAAGAGTTTTGTTACAGATACAGAAATGACCATGTGCTAACAAACTGACATCTCTGCGCTGGATTGTCTCGCTAGGATCAACAGAAGGAGCTTCAACAGCAGGACGAAATGTCCTCGCTAGTGTGGATTTGCACCAGCACTCAGTCCACCACCAAGGCTGTCATCATTGATGCCAACCAGCCTGGAAACATCCTGGAGAGTTTCTTTGTGTGTAACTCTCATGTGCTCTGCATCGCTAGTGTACCAGGTCGGTTGACAAGCTCGTTATGCAAATTCTTTTAAGGGTCATTTTGCAGCAGATTTAAGCACTTAGAGAGTCGGCAGGATTTGTGTTAATTAACATGTACATCCACTCACATTGCACAATAAAATGGTGACTTAATGCCTGAACATTGTTTATACATGTTCAATGGGGGCCTTTACAACAACAATCAGTATAACACTTGCAGATTTGTTCTCAGCTGTGAGATTTCGCATGTGATTTCTTGTTCAGGTGCAAGAGAGACAGACTATCCAGCGGGGGAAGAAGTTCCTTTGAACTCTGAGGTGGGGCCCATGGATGATGGCAGCTCGGCGGCAGCCGACAGCAGCTCGTCCGGGGGCAACGGTGTGCTTGAAGGCATCACGGTTGTGGGATGCGCAGCTGAGGGCACAGCAGCTGTCCCTCAGACAGCAGAGGGTCCAGGAAAGACAAACGGGGGAGCTGGTATGAGGTTTTGTCTGGGCTTTTTGTTTTGTTTTGTTTTTGCTTTTTTACAGAGTAACAGTCATGTCCTTGTGTAGAGTCCAGAGTGGCGGAGGAGGCCACCGAGGCGACGGAGGCCAGCGGTGGGCTAGGCGAGCACAGGGGGAGCCTGAGGGGCGTCTACATGGAGCACGTCTTCACAGACCCGCTAGGAGCTCAGCAGACTGCTGAGGTGGCGGCCGGCTCCGTCTCACACAGGTTCACACAGTCCTCTTCTGTGTCCACTCTGTAGGGACGTTCCCAAACCCAAACTACAACCATGAGGCCCTTTTTTTCAGACAACAAAGTACCGTTCTAAACATTTAAAATGAATTCAACAATGCTAGTAAAGCAAAAGTTAAAGGTGCAGTCAAGTGAAAATATGTGATCTGAATCAGTTACATCAAAGACAGATGTTTTATTAATCATCCTGCCAAATTTGAATGCTAGAAAAAGTCTTTTCCCACAATTTATACCTGTTTTCAGCAGCTATACTCTGAATTGTTTAATATTTTTCCTAAGAAATCACAGACTTGACTTAACTGCACCTTAAGTCGAGTATTAATGTCGTGGCGAATGGATTGGATCGGATGGAGCACAGTAAACATCAATGCCAACTCAAAGCGAGTGTCGTGTTGTCAGGGTGGGCGACCCGGCGAAGGAGCCCACGGCCGAGGAGCAGGACCTGATGAGGGAGGAGGCGCAGAAGATGAGCAGCGTTCTGTCCACCATGTGGCTTGGAGCACAGAACGGATGGTGAGGGCGTTCTCCTCTTTGTCTCTTCTCACACACACACACACACACACACACACACACACACACACACACACACACACACACACACACACACACACACACACACACACACACACACACACACACACACACACACACACACACACACACACACAGGGCTGGGTATCGGTACTCTACACCTTTCAGGTATCGACCGAAACAACCCAGTAGCAAGTCATATTGAAACTGCGCCTGTCAAACGATAACTTTAGTTGGTTGTTTTTGTATCCAGATCTAGGGGGGAAAAAAGACTATTTCCATGGTTTTACTGGCAGCCAATCATGGCCACCGTAATTTGAGCACTCTCAAAATGTGTTTGTGTAAAAATCTTTTGAATGGGTAGGAGTGGTGACATTTGCACAGCTGATTGCTTTCTATTTGCATGATTAACATTGAATAAAGTAGCTAAGTATATAATAGTATAGTATACAAATAATAGAAGCAGAGGGAGTGAGCGTGTGTGTGTGTGTTGCTGTCCCTCCAGCGTGTACGTCCACTCCTCGGTGGCTCAGTGGAAGAGGTGTCTTCACTCAATCAAGCTGAAGGACTCCGTGCTCGGCATCGTGTAAGTCCTCCGAGCTCTCTGCTGCCGCCATCTTCTGTGTGAACATCTCTGACTCTGTGCGTTTCCTCACTCAGACACGTGAAGGGGCGTGTCCTGGTGGGCCTCTCTGACGGCACGCTGGCCATCTTCCACAGAGGAGTGGGTGAGTGGATAGTAGTCACATCCCCACACACACACGCACCAACCTGCCGACACTGAGGCTTGTTTTTTTCTGTGGTCAGACGGTCAGTGGGACCTGACCAACTACCACCTGTTGGACCTGGGGAGACCCCACCACTCCATCCGCTGCATGACTGTGGTCCACGACAAGGTGTGGTGCGGCTACAGGAACAAGATCTACGTGGTGCAGCCCAAAGCCATGAAGATCGAGGTACGGCTGAAACACGAACACATGAAATAAACCAAGCTGGTTTTCATCAGGACATGTTCAGATGTTCATGGTCAAGCCGGAGGAAGTGCAGGTGTAACATCAGGATGTCTATCAAATTCTTGGTCTCAGTTGAAATTAATTGACAGCAAAAAAATTGCATTTTTTTTTGTTTATCTCCCTGACTTGAGGACGCTGGCTGTATCCAAAATCGTTCGGTCGGGAACTGGTCAGTCCGTCACGGTGCGACTGCCTGTCAGCTCCGTGCTCTGCCGTCCGTCATCACCCACTGCCTCCATCCGTACTCTAGCAGCTGGCCAGCCAGAGTGAATGAGACTTGCGACGTCTTGGAGTAATTAGTTAACCTGAGATGGCGCAACTCAATATGGCATAGTTTGTAGAAACAGAACTGCAAACCCAGAAAGAGTTGATAGTTCCCATCAAGACCAGTATCAGAGGGGCTGGTCTGTGTGTTTGGTAGGGATTTCTGTGCCTCTATCATGCGAAAACACTGTCTGATTATAGGCTGTGTGTGTGTGTGTGCGGGGGGATAATCAATCTACCAATGATTGGAAATGATTGGTTGTTGTGGAAAGCGAAGCACAGTCTGTGACAGAGTATTCGAGATTGATCTTGGTCTTAGGATCACTATCACTTGTGTTCACAGTCGCAGATGGCAAAACTCTGCATGTACCGTGTCTTTGTGTTCAGTCAAGGTGCCACCAACATGTTTACATGAGCCAGTACTCCAGAGAGCATTATGGTGTTAGTATAGTTACTCCCTCCAGTACCGGAACATGGTGTCTTTTTCCTGACCATCTTTACTCATTGATGGTCCTCGTTCAGTTTTCAGGGTATATAAAGGAATCTTGAAGTTAAATTAAATACCTTTTTAGAACTTTTTGAAGACCTTTGAATACCTCACTGCCACTTATGAGCTATAACTGTTTCCACCTTTAACTTGAGAGCACTGTCATACAACAGAATTCAATTTCATTTTCAGAATCTTCACCTGCATACATTTTGGTGCTCTCAGAGAATTTATGAACACACCCATAATAGTCTAGATTTTATGTAACAGGTTCATCTTTGTTTTTTAATAGACAAGTAAACTCACACCCTTGTACAATGTTTTTTGGACTCAAACTCTTTTGACCGCTAATTCAGAAAAATGCCTTCAAAAATGTAAGACCTCATAAAGTGGTGATAAGACTTTTTAATACTTTTCAAGGGTCTCTCCCCAAAATTGATTCATTAACTTTTGATACTTTTCAAGACCCCCCCACGGAAACCCTGGTCTTGGTCCAAGCTGGTACGTCTTTTCCACCAATCACTCATGCCCGCCTCCGTTTGTCCCACAGAAATCCTTTGATGCCCACCCCCGGAAGGACAGCCAGGTGCGGCAGCTGGCATGGGACGGCGACGGCATCTGGGTGTCCATCCGGCTGGACTCCACCCTGCGGCTGTTCCACGCTCACACCTTCCAGCACCTGCAGGATGTGGACATCGAGCCTTACGTCAGCAAGATGCTCGGTGGGTGCGCTGGTTGGCTCCATGTCACAATAATCAATAAATCACTTGATAGCATGATAAATGACAACAAACCCGCTAATTTTGCCGGTCTCAATATATTGTCATCTGAATGCGTGTTTGTTTTCCTCTTCCCTCTCTACCAAACAGGCTGGATGTCAAGAGGGTTCCCTCTGTGCATCTGGGCCCTTTGTTTCCATATAATGAATGGAGTGAACCCTCCTGTTAGTCATCCACTCTCTTTGTGTCATTGGGAGGGGCCGGGGGGCCGCTAGCATACACACACAGTCAGCCTTGTGAAAAGTTCATTACATTCCAATGACAATGTTAAATATTCTTGAGAAATTATAGTTTATTGCTTTTTAAAGGCTGTTCTTGCATTATTATGCCATATTATCATTGCAGTAGTTAAAAAAATTGTCAGTTGACGATAATATCGTTTAGCGGCAATAATTTGTGGGACAATATATCGTCCAGCAAAATTCGTTATCGTGACAGGCCTACCCATGTGCGCACACACACATCATCATCACCCGGCTCTGCGCTGACTCATGTCTCCTCCCACAGGTACGGGGAAACTGGGCTTCTCCTTCGTGCGCATCACGGCCCTGATGGTTTCCTGCCGCCGCCTGTGGATCGGCACCGGCAACGGGGTCATCATCTCCATCCCCCTGAGCGAGTGTGAGTGTCACAGAGCGTCAGACGGTTGAATGCAGCAGCGCGGGTGTGTGAGGCGGGCTTGTGTTTTCCTCAGCAGCCAACAAGGTCGCCAAAGCCGGGGGCGGCCACGCCGGGGGCGTGGTCAGCATCTACGGGGATGACAGCGGCGACAAAGTCACAGCTGGTACGTTTGTTCCCTACTGCTCCATGGCCCACGCGCAGCTCTGTTTCCATGGACACCGTGACGCCGTCAAGTTCTTCACCGCTGTTCCAGGTACACACACACACACACACACACACACACACACACACACACACACACACACACACACACACACACACACACAGGCTATGTTTACATGCAGTCTAATGAGCCTTTTCTATCCAGAATATCAACAATAACACGATTGCGTGCAGCCATGTAAACACCAACAACCTGATTGAATAACAGGAGTATTCTCATACTCTGGTTTTTAAAAACCTGAATATTACCCCCATGGTTACTCCTTTTCAAACCCGAATATTTGATCATGTAAACGCCTATCGGGATATCCCCATCAAAAGGAACATGAATTTGTGTTCTGCACATGTTCTATTTGCAAGGAACCTTGGTCTTTTGTGAACATGGCCAAACGCAAGAGCAACACCACGCCACACTTTTGGAGTGAGGAGGAAACCAATCACTTCATCAGTGTGATGAAAGACACAAACATCATGGCATTTGGAGACGCTAGAAAGTAGCCGGATAGACAGATCCACAAAAAGAGGAGCGGAAAGTTGCACCAAGCAGGGTTTGTAGCAGATGTTCTCCGTGCGTCACTGCTTTGATCAGGATATCCCAATTGATTAGAAATCACCATGGATACAGGAACAACCCTGTTTGCTCAGGCATGGAATCAGGTTATTTCCAATGTTTTAGTAACTGGAATATGGACCTTAACCCCAATATTGACTGCATGTAAATGTAGTCAATGACAAATGTGACTGATTCTGGGTGCAAGAATGAGTGTAAATGTGTCCCCAAGCCACATACTGTTAAGCGAGGGGAGGAGTTTTTCATGTCTGAGTGTAATCAAGGGTTGTGTGTTTATAGGTCTTGCATCCGGCGGAGGAGAAGCGACAGGCGAGAAGTCGGCAGACGGAACTTCTCAGGAAGGAGCTAAATCCTTGTTGGTGATGAGCGGAGGAGAGGGTTACATCGACTTCAGGATGGGTGAGGAAACCACTTTCCGTTTGTGCGCAGATGACGAAAAGCAGGTGTTGATCTGTGTGTGCGTGTGTGTGTGTGCAGGGGACGAAGACGGTGAGATGGAGGAGGGGGAGGAGCCTCACCTCATGAAGCTGCAGCCGAAAGCCGAGCGCAGCCACCTCATCGTCTGGCAGATCCTGCCCGGCGAAGAATGACGTCCGACTTCGGACCTCTTGAGTTGGCCTTCCTCTCAAACCTGCCGCCGTGCTGGAGGTCAAAGTTCAGGTGAAGGATCCCCCCCACCCCCCTCAGGAGGCACACGTTCAATCAGCACTTTTTCTTCCTCAAAGCTGAACAATACAAATCAAAGCAGCAAGAAGCAGCAGCCGCCGCCTGCTGACCTGCACGACATTTGTTCTCCTCACATTTAATTATTTTATTACTTTATTTTCCAGGTTTGCTGTAAAATTTTCAGCTTTTTGCCTTTTGACTTTATATTTGAGCGGGCCGCCGCGGTCTCCTCTGCTTTGCGTTTAGTCCACTCAGCAGAAACTTCCAGCCCCACTGTCCGCCCAGTGTCCGCTCACGCCAGACTCCACAGGAACCAGCTGTGCAACTGGCTGGTGACTGGTTCAATTGGAAGCCATACATCTCCTGAGCACTTCCCCCTCACTTTTCCTTCTTTGAAATTTGGAATCATTTGGGCAAAAAAAACCGAGAGGAGACGAGACAGGGCCATGTTGATTTTAGTTTTTTATCCTTTGAGATCTTGGCTGTTGTTTATTTGTGAGAAGAGACATTTTGATTTGGCGGGCGGCCATCACCTCCACGTTGGGGAGGGGGGGCGGCAAAACTTTGATTTTGAATGTTTGCGCTGAGGTTTCTCGCTGTGCTCCACTTGGTGCCTCTCATTCAAAAGTTGATGCAGAAGAAATTACCCAGAATTCCTCAAGAGACAAAAAAAACAAACTATTTTGTCTGTGAAAATGGTTGTTTAAGCCATTAAATCAGGTCATATTGCATCAATTTGTCATGCATTTAATCAAGTTTGTCTTCTAATTTGACTTTGAATTGAGAATCTTGTGAACGGTTGTAAAAAATGGACCGAAAAACGCAGATTTAAATCCAGATGACTTCTGGAGAAGAAGAGTATTTATTTTTCCTCTTAAAAGAATGTTAACGTTTGCTACCAAAGGATATAGAATTAAAGTTTCGCCTGTTGAAACCGAACAGGGCAATAAAAATAAAATGAAAAAAATGTTACAGAAAACATGCAGGTGTTTTGTAAGCGAAATCCTTGTGTGTAAATAAGAGATATTTTTTAGACTTTGATATTTGGAGAGGAAAAAAAAGATTATCAGATTATTTTGCGGGTGCAAGACCTTTTTACTCTGAGAGGAACAGACGATGACATCGTCACCCACCCTCCAAACCAGTTTAGCAGAAGCCCCCTTGGATGTCAAAGAGTGTCTTGCAGAAAATGTTGTACTTCTATTTTTATTATCCTAATTTTTTCTCTTTCCTTTTTTTTATGTCTGTACTTCTGTCTGATGGCAGCCAAACTTTAACTGTATTATCTGTGTACCAGTACACTGCACTGGTGTGTGTGCGTGTTTTCGTTTCATCCTCTTTGTATTGAACAGTATCAGATAAGGAGTGTGTGTGTGTGTGTGTGTGTGTGTGTGTGTGTGTGTGTGTGTGTGTGTGTGTGTGTGTGTGTGTGTGTGTGTGTGTGTGTGTGTGTGTGTGTGTGTGTGTGTGTGTGTGTACGCACGGAGAGCCTGTGTGTTCTCTCCCGGAGGTGAGAATTCTTGTTGCATTTTAGCCATTTCAGTATTTATTTCAAGGATTGAGCCTTTGCAATGTAGAATGTATCTTTGTACATTGAATATATGAAAATATATGACTCTATATGTTTGGAACATGACGGCTCGGCTCGGCTTGATTGTTGCTGTTGAGATGATTTTGATTTTTTTTTGGGGGGGGGTGACTTTACTCAGCTATGCACTATTGTCTCTGGAGGGGCTGGAGAGAGTGTGATTTATTTTTTTCATTTTTTTTTTCATT
>CAESWR010000280.1:200252-211674 GCA_903171835.1 Mullus surmuletus | reverse complement strand
CCCAGTAAATATGACGTGTAGCCACAGAAAAAACTAAACATGTCACTGAGCACCGTCGCTGTGCTAAATACTGTGGTCCTAATTCACTAACAGGTGCACAGCAGAGATTGTGCATCCGGCCCAGTGCAGTCTGTCCACATTTAAATGAGATTTTACGCATTTGCACGGAAAATGTGTTTGCACATTTACAGCAGTGCAAGATACTCAAAGCTAAGCACAAACAGCTTGAAATATTTAGCATCTCCCCAATGATGGAGGTGATTGCACGACTTTTATTATCTGCGTCAGCGTACGGCTGAGTTTTAATTCTGCTGTTGTCATGCACCTTGTTGCCATGTTTGGAAAGGTCCTGCAATCATAAAGTGTATTATTATTCATTTTAGGGCTGTCACGTTATCAGATTTTCACCTCACGATTATCGTTGGCTAAGTGTCATGATAACGATATTATCACGCTATCAACAAAAATTCAAATAATAATGGCACAATAAATTAAAGGGATAGTTCGGATTTTTTTGGCATGAAGTTGTATGAGATCCTCACCATCAGCGTCATTCATCAGCAGTGACTTCTCCCCCACTGTGTCCTGTGAGCGGAGTTCTGACCACATGTTTTGCTCCAAAAAACACTATGCGTTCAAAAGAGTAATCCATTTGCATCACGAATTCTTGGCTGCAAAAAAGTCCAATCTCTTCGTATCACTGCGCGCACCTTTACATCAGCTAAAGGAGCAAGGCGGCGAAATTGATTTGAATTGAATGGATCTTGAACTTTATTTATGATTTTTTAATCTTTTGGCAGAATAATTACAATCAAAATACCTTTTTTACACGATATTATCACATGCCCATTTATAACACGATATTGAAATTTCATTTTTTAATATCACAGTTATCGTCAAACTGGTATATTGCGACAGCCCAAATTCATTTATTAAATATTGTATGATTTACCACACAGTGAAATTCTCCACAGCTACAGATTTGATTTGATTTTGCCTTAAAAATGGTGGCAGTTTCAGGCCTCCTGTGTGTGTTTATAGCAAGTGTATGTGTCATGTTTGCGGGGGGGGTCCCTCCCTCACGCCCTCTGTCGTTGATTACTCTCGCTGACCACTTCCTGCAACGAGGAGCAGCGAGCCCGGGATGTGACCTCTCATGTAACTGGAGCCTGACATGCAGATGAGTTGAGCTGCTTTCCCCTTTTTGGCTCCACCCACACAGATTAAAGCCGGGTTGAGCGGCTCGCCGGGGTCAGGTGAGGTTTTCACCACATTCCTCTAAATACTCCCGTGACGTTGGGTTTTGAGCTGTGTATATGTAAATAGAGAGGGGTGAGGCCAGTAATTAAGCCTAAAGAGATCCTGGGGCTGCTTTTGTCCAGACTTTTTTGACCATTTAGAGGGTCAGAATCCCTAAAAAATATTTGATATGTGATATGTATCTGTCAGGCTGAAGCTGATTAATAAGACTGACTAATTTTAAATTGGAAAAAAATATGTATATTTATATTTACAGCAGTCTTTTGCAAGTAGATGCTTTTTGCACCCACAAACTAATAAGAGAGTTTGCTATGAAAATCTGTCACTGCAGAAAAAACTAATAATATTATTGAAAATAATAATAAAATCTCCCTTCAATTGCATTTTGTGGAAATTTGAGTTTTGTTTTGTTTTTTAGATAAAAATACTGTGGAGTTACGTAACCAAATGGCATTTAGAGGGTTAAAATCCCGACAAATAATTATATATTTCAGGCTGATGTTGATTAAAAAGGTTCACTCATTTAAAGTGGAAAAAAATATTAATATAGGTTATTTTTACAGCAGTTTCTAGGTAGGGGACATTTGTCGTCCTGAGAGACAGTTGGGAACGTTTTTTAAAGGAACTCTTAAGGATCAAGGGTTAAAAAAAAAACAAAACAAGGGAGGAGGGGGAGGTGGTGGTGGAAATAGAGCTGTAGCTATAGTTGTAATGGATCATGTGCCATGGAGTCAAAGGTCAACTCATGCTGGAATTGTGAGACACTGGAATTAGGATGACCAAAGGAAATGAACATTAGGTCACATTATGAACATTCATTCTACCACAATGTCGCCTTAATGCTCCGTGCTTTGAATTTGAAATATTGTGAATCACTCAGCTGTTGTTGCTGGTTTCGGTCAGCGTGCGAGGCTGAGGCACGAGACGGATGAGCTCCAAACATTGGAAGCTGGCCAATAATTGCTTGGAAATTAATTATCGGCTATCGTCTGCTCTGCCAGAGTGCGACAATTTAATGAATCGATAAAATAATTGCAATTGTCGCAGGGAGAGCAACACCCACATCTGTTTTAGGACGTTCCTTGTTTGGCTTGTAAAAGTCATAAATAAATACAAATGTTTGTTTTGTAGTGATAGAATAGTACATCCTCTTAGGCTTTGGCTGAATTTGCAGTACACAGAGTACAAATAGTATTACTGCATGAAAATACATGTCGACTGGCATATCAGATCGTAGCAAAAAAATCCCAATGTAAAATGCCAGCATGTCACTTTGCAGACTAGTAAACAGTCAAGGCAATGCCAGTATTGCTCCCGATCACCACTTTGCTCAGATTCAGACTTTGTGAGAGTTATTAGTATTCTGCTTTGTGTCTTATTCCTCTGCAGATGCTCGTCCCTTCGCTCTGATTAAACCCTTGAAGCAAGGTTCTCATCCTGGCAGGAGCCCATTCCAGCGTGTGAGTGTGTGTGCAGAGAGGGGAGGGGACTGTGGGGGGGGGGCATAGCGTGCACGTGTGATCTGGCCCACATTATGGAGACAGGAGGCGGGGCAGACGTCTGTCTTCCTGGAGAAGGAACGAAGAATCCAGATGATAGTGGAGCGGCGCCACTAGCATCATGACCACAACGAGGGATCAGAAAAAGCCTCCGTCCTCAGGCCGTGTGTGTACGGATCAGAACGTAGCCGTGTGAGTGTCCGGTGGCCGGTCCGGTGATGATGTTAGCTGATGTCATGCGGATCCGACGCAGCCAAAATCTAAAAAGGAGCCTTTTTAAACAGACGCAAACACGCAGCCAGCAAACACAAAAGGCATTCCAAGTTACTGTCTGTCTGACCTTGAGCTTCGTTCACACACACACGCACACACACAGGCACACACACAGGCACACACACAGCAGTCATTAAGGCAGGGCTATGTATTGTGCTGGGACTGCAGTGAAGGCTATTACACTCCCTGGTTTTGTGTCTCAATAATGCATGATTAATTAGCCAACTCTGAAATAGAGTGAAACTGAGCACAGGGTGGAAACTGAAGAGGGACTGAGCAGAAGCCTCAACACACACACACTTGCACACACACACATGCACACACCACAGTATGCTCAGACATGCAGACCATGTGCCATATTTTATAGATCACTCTGCATTTCCTGCGGCTGCTGCTTTAGTTCTTCTACTCTCTACATCATGTCAACGCGTCGACCGCGGCCTGTTTGTGTGAATCCTCGAATCAGTGACGGAAGTTGTGTGTTGATGATGCTGCGATGTGAAGTGGAATCAAGTCATTCATGCGTCTTTGTCACCACTCACCCTCTGGCGCCAAACATTTGATGGACAGTTTCGGTCCACTGTTGTTTTTCTTTCTTTTCTAGATATATATATATTTTTGTGTGTCTGTTCTGCTCCAAACTATCTCCCTCCAACTGAACCATCTGTTTGTTGAAAATGGACCAACATAAATTACAGTTACAAATTACAATTAAGTACTCGAACCAGTTAAGCTCGAGTTAGTTACATCTGTCAGACGATAATCAATGCCAACCCGACACTTGATTTACCACAAGGTGACCAGATTTCTGAAATGAAATCCGGGGACATTTCCATGTTTTTTCGAGTGTGTGTGTGTGTGTGTGTGTGTGTGTGTGTGGTGAGTTATCTCTGGTCTGGAAGTCTGGTAACAGGAGCCAATCCCCAGGTTTGCAAGGCTAGACCAACTAATATACTGTTATACATAACACATCACTGTAATGACTGGCTACCGTAATAATTGTTGTTCTAGTCTGCGCGCAACATGCTCCCTAACACTATCTGCTTCCTACACAGTTAGCTACCATATGAAGTGTTGTCTGCACGCAACATGCTCCTTCACACTATCTGCTTCCTACCCGGCTACCGTAATAAGTGTTGTCCGCGTGCAACATGCTCTCTCATGCTTTGTGCTTCCTACCTGGCCACCGTAATAACTGTTGTTCTAGTCTGCGAGCAACATGCTCCCTAACGCTATCTGGTTCGTATCCTGCTACCGTAAGAAGTGTTGTCTGTGTGCAACATGCTCACTCGCGCTTCCTACACGGCTACCGTGATAACCATTGCCTGCCCTGTTCCAACGCCTCTTGTAGGTGTGATGCCAATGAGCATTTTATCCTGCTGATTATATGCAAACCTGATAAAAAGGCAAAACAACTGAGTCTAGTAACAAATTCTCAGAACCAGGAAGCCTCTGACGTGTACCAGCAACGTAGTCCATGTTTACTTCTTAATTTGTCTTCAACCATGAAAATGTCTCAATCGGCAAACAAAGAAACAGCTAAGTTTTGTCTTTGCTGCACCGCAGTAATCTTTTGCCTTTGCCTCTTTTGCAGTTTATTTCTTCTGGGCTGTTTGTTTCGGGCTCAACTGGTCCCAGTGGCATCATTCCACTATGGATCGGGTCCCTGAATGTGCGTTCAAACTGGGCATCAACACACACAGTGCTTCTTTCCCACCGCGGGTTGAGTGGACAAGCTGATTCTGTGTGTAACCGGAGTATACAATATTCAATGATGCTTCATTTTTGATTTATTTATTCATTTTTTTCTGTTTGCTCACAGATGTCTTAAAAATTATGTTGGATTTAAAAGTGAGGATACACTCCGTCTTTGGCTTGAGTAGTGTAATTTTCTTCCGGCTGTTTAAAGAAATATGCACATTTTTGCACGTTTGCAGGACTCCGCCTAACCAATTTCATGTATTGCTCGCCCTTATCTGCGCAAAATAAATCCCCTAAAACTTCAACTCCCTTTTTATAATGGTCCAAAAAAAACCTTCCAGGTTTATATCTCCACATGCTGAACTCTCCTTGACTAACCCCCCCCCCTCCCCGACACACACACACACACACAAACACGCCCCAGGTCTGCTGTATGCTGCAGACAGTTAATATTTTACAGGGAGGCTGCAAAAAAAAGACAGAGAGAGAGAGAGAGAGAGAGGGCAACCATGAATCGGGAGCATTCGGGCTTAATTCCCACCGAGACGAGGCCTCGGCTGGAGTTTCACCCTCGTCTGGCCCGGTGAAACACAAACCTGTCTCATCAAAGACTCTTGATCCCACTGGAAACATGTTATTGATTCCTCTCCACGACCCCCTCCATATTTTATTATCGCTAAGGCGGAAATAGATAAGAGAAGCGCCGCACAGATTCACCAACACCAAGAACGCACCGTGAATTAGCATTTTCAGTAGCGGCTGCTGTTGAAAGTGCAGGTCTGCTGCTTCACATCACTCCAGTTTTCCCCCGAAATCGCTGTTGAAAATTCATGTTCGCTGGAGTTGCATGAAACAAGCTGTACCGTCTCTTTTGGGTTTTTTTGAGACGGAGCGTCCTCTCTATCGCTGCTGGGGTTCGCATGTCAGGGGAGTTAACCGTCAGACGCGGCGTGGCGATTCACAGCTCTAACTTCAAACGGGGCTTTTGAGTGTGTTATTGCAAACGATCATCAAAAATCTTGCGTTGGAGTCGAGGGCGTGAGGAATCGCAATCTCTCTTGCCTCTCTCTGTCTTTCCCTTCCTGCGATCCGCTCTCTCTCACACGCGCTCGTCCTCCGGAGTCAGGGAGTTTGGACGCGATGACTCACCGTCGGAGGTGTTGTTCAAAGCAGCTTGAGGGACATTTTGTGCATCAGTTGTTTTTGCACTTTGCATTAACAGCAGCAGCCTGTCTCAATCTGGAACACGGATGCAGGTATGGACGGAATGGTGAGCTGCGGCCGAACATCCGCACCTTATTATTTTACATCAGACACAGGTATAGTTGAGTGTAAAGTAGTGTACAAAACACTGACTTTAAAACATTATTGTTGCAATTATTACAATATTGCAATTTAAACATTTTATATCGTGAAGAAATCGTTTTTATTGAAGGTTAGATGGAACATTGAGCCACAGGGCTGTTAGAATATCAGATTTCCCGTCACGATTATAGCGGGCAAAAAAATATCACAATAACAATATCATCACGATAGCAACAAAAATGCAAATAATAATGTTACAATCAGTGAAATTGATCTTTAACTTTATTAATTCTTTCCCTTTTGGCAGATTAATTACAATCAAAATACCTGTCTAAAGTGGCACAAAGACAATATGAAAACACTTACTGTACAACTGCACTCAATAGGTAGTTAAGAGGTAACCAGGTGAACTGATAAACAAACATTCCACATGGTGCAACATCTGCTATACAATATTAACTGAAACCGAATCATCGAATCAACACAATATCATGTACTCATTTTTAACACAACATTGAAATTTAATTTTTTAATACCACGATTACTGCCAAAACACGACAGCCCTATTGAACCAGAAAAGAAATGTGACCCAAAAAAACCCCTTCACTTTTTGCCAGCTGGTCTCATACAAATACTTGGAAAAAGATCCCTAACATTTAAAATACTTGATCCCACACCAGCTACCCAACACTACTACTGTTTATTGGATTTCCTGGATCCATCTAAATCTTCGATCATAAATTCATGTTTTTGTTCATTGTTAGCCTGGCATTTGCAGATGTGTCTCTATGAACAATCCCGTATTACCAAGTGAGGGTTAACATTCCCTACAGTTTGTAGGTCTCGGAGGTCTCCTATAGGAGTTCAAACATTGCAGAACTTTATTATTGCATGTTTCGGGGTTACAGTTTCATTTAAAAAGGATGTGCCCTCATCCTGCCTGCGGTGAAGCAGAGTGTCAGCGCACTTCTGATTTTAATAAACCTGCTGTAATATGTTTCTGTGCCTGCCCAGGGAATTCCGACATGATGGTTGCACAGATTGAGGTTGAGGTTCAAGAGGTTGTAGAGGTGCGCATAGGGACAACTGGTAAATTATTTTCCCACTCTCCTGCTCTGTTGCCCCCACCCTCGATCCGCAAACTCAGTCAAATCCAGTTCCACAGTTTGAAACTATAAGAGTACTCTCAGCACAAGGTTGCCCTTGACAACTTCCTCCTTTGCAGTAGCTCAGCAGTACAAAAACCAGGCCTTGATCCATTTCAGACATAAGGTCTGTGAGTTGTGGTATTAGGAGCCTGGCATTGTGGCTATAAACCTTATATGAAAACCCCCATACAAAGTAGCTGCAGATGTGTCAAGTAACAAAGTACGAATACTTTGTTACTTTACTTAAGTAGAAATTTGGGGTATCTATACTTATATAAGCATTTTTGTTTCATTCCGGTTTGTCATCGTTAAAAAAAACACAAAAAAAACAAAAGCCTCTCCAGATAAATCACGCTATCCGGGTAGAGTGAAATTGTTTGGTTGGATGAATAGAATAAACATGTACCATTCCTCAGAAGTACACATGGTTCTTTCATGTATTTGCATTGTACTAAAATGTGTTCATTTTCAATGGGCATGAATGCAGCTGAAACAGGTGCATCCCAAATGATTCAGCATGAACATTTTATATAACATTATAGTCAGTATGAGACCTTTAGAAACCTATGTTTTGGGGGAGGTGGGATTGTGCACTACAGGCCCCTGTGGCATGGCCTAAGCTTTTGTCCTTAATGGCATTTTTTCCAGACAGTAAACAAGCTCCTGAAGATCCACTCACTGGCCGACTAGCTGGACCGGAAGTGTGAGGTAAAGACGCCCCCATAAACACACATAATATTGAACAATTATGGTGATTTCAAGATAATGTGTGCTGACAGGATGCAGGCTTGGATTAAGGTCAACAAACACTGTTGGTGCTCTGGCCATGCCCATTTGGCAGTGGAACATGACCTGGAGATTCATTGGAACTGCCGCAATGGCAGGCATGCAAGTGACTGAGGCTGGGAAAGAGTCCCCTTCTGGACCGGCCAAAGGTGTACTATTCATCGACCAAACTTATTCATGTGACAAATGTGCCCAAATTTCAGTCTCCTGTGGCACCATGGGCATTGGCACCGATATCCAGGGAATGTTCCGCCAAGTCAGGCACTTGTCAGACGTCAATCATCTGACAATGGTATTAGTAGTATTAGTAGTATTAGTCCGCCCACAAACCGTAGAGGAGAAGCTGTACACAAGTTGACCTTTTTGTTGGTTCCTCGCAATATTTGCATTAAATTGGAAGGTGCTAGAATATTAGTAAGCTGGCATATTAGCGAGTGAGGCATTTCACTTCTCATCGGCTTTGGACATTCTACCTCTCTAGTACTATTGTTTAGGCGTGTTTATATGGAGGATTTTGCTATCTTAAAGAACCAAACCGTTGGCCGCAATCCTTTAGCTTGTTAGTGGCTACATGGCTGGCATCTGCTACTTAAATTGTTTTGTTTCCAGCTTCGGGGACATCAAAACCTTGATAGTACACCCAGAGGCCAAGGAGACTCAACTCATCTCAGCAAGTTGCAGAAGTGGAGTAAGTTTTGATTCTGATAGGGAGGGAGGTGATTGAACAGCAGTGCGATGTTCTGTTTCAATATTTCCCACTGGAAGGTAGTGGAGTGGAAGTAATTCTTTTGCTGGAACACCCCAACAGCACAAACAATCCGGTACTAACAATGCGTGTGTCCCAACATTTGCTGATACGCCGAAAGCATATCACAACAGTTCAAACTTTTAAAATGTGTTCTGTGTGCAAATTAATTTCACGCTTTGTGAGCTGAACTTTGAACCGACGAATTTTGTGTGAACTTGCATGAGGCCGCACTGTTGCCATCATTACGTTTGTTAGTGCCACCGCTAAAAATAAATTGTTTGTTGACGAGAGTAAGTTGATGAGAATAATGTGTGGTGTGGACTGTTGGAGAATAAAAGCAATGATGATGCCATTAACAGACACGGTCGCCTGATCATTGATTTGATTTTGAAAAATCGTAAATAATTGTTATTGCAGACATGTTGACCTCAGCAGCACACGCACGTACACACTCACCCATGAGCTTGCAGGGGACGAATGCTCCAATGGACTCTGTTCTCAAAGCAGGTTTGCCCAAGCTGTTTGTACTGGCGTCACTCCAGAATTCAAACCGCCATGCTGTGAGAGTGCTGAGAATGTGGAGAGAGAGAGGAAAAAAATATGCAACGTTTTATGGCAACAGCACTGATAAGCAGGGCAAATTATCACATGGTAAAAAAAAAGGATAAATATCACCGAGGCGAGTTAATAGAAGAGGACAGTTTCTAATCATATTGCAGAAATCGGAGGAGGAGAATGTTTGGGAGAGGGTTTGGGTTCATTCATCGACCGGGTATTTTGATCAGGGCCAAATTGTGATTAATGGATTTTCACACGCACGTGGAATCACTCACCACTTCCCCGCGACATTCTTCCCTATCGGTTCCCTGGCTCGGGACTGTGGGCGTCCCCCCCACCCACTCCGCTGCAGGTCACGGCAGAGAGTAAACACTGCGCTGAACAGGACAGGACTTGGCTCAGTGGGAGAAGCTCAACTGCATCAGATGGCCACAGTGTTCCGCGAGCGCCGAAGCGTACTTATTTGCGCCTGTGTGAGTCACGATGCATTGTAACTTCTTATTACATGGACGTTTAACTCGAGCGAAGCAGCACAGACCGCCGACAAATCCAAGATGTCTGATAATGTTTCATAAAAGCAGTTATAAATAACACCTGCGCTCGGACATTTTTCCACTGAGGGCCGCTGATTTCACAATGAATGAAAGTATCCGTGTGTTCAGTTATGCCACGAATCCAATCAGACTAACAACTGTGAATGAAAGGAGTTCAACTCTGGTAGTATTTTCTCTTAATCGTAAGCCACCGCTGCAGACTGAGCCTCTGTGTCCAACCAGTGGAAGTTTCCCAACACCGGCAGCTTTGTAGGATTGTGGCGGTGGAGGAACCTTGAAGTGGCCTTTGTATCGTGATCGCAGGAGGTGGCGCAACAAAGACGGCGGCTTTGGAGGGCCAGCAATATCACACCGCAAACAATCTGCACATGGTGGACAGGAGATGTGCCGTGGTACTTACACCAAAAGAAGGTCAACTATCCATAAGGTATAATAATACGATATTAATAAAATAAGATAATTAAATTGTTTTCTTATTTTTCCTCTCCGTTTTTACCGCTGTCTTTCGCCAAGCTGCTGGTACGCAAAGCATTCTGGGATAGTGCATGCTTTCTAAGGAGAATCTAATAGGGAGATACAGCCCTCAGAACCGTGCACTGCAGTTTTGAGAAGCTCATTCTTCAAGATTGATGCTGTAAAGCACTAAAGCTAGCATCGAGTCAATGTAGCGTCTTAGGAATTATGGTGGGAAAGAATGCAGTTTGTTTTATGTTTTAACTTTGAAACACTTTAATCAATATACAACCATCTAATGAGAATTTTTATCAGGAACTTGACCAGACCGGCTACCGTAATAACTGTTGTGTACACGCAACATGCTGATTTGTGCCTCCTACCTGGCTACTGTTGTTCTAGTCAACACGCAATCTTTTTTTTTCAGAATTATACGCTTTTTGGGGACAGCTTCAACGGGGGATAGGTCATCCAAAATTGGGGACGTCTGGTCAACTTACCTTAATAGAGAATGCTGTGCCGAAGCGAAACATGGCATGTAAATAATGCAGTCATGAATGCAAAACACAACTGAGCCGAAGTCCCTGGCTGCTCACCGCCGCGCCTTTTGATTATTGGGCCGAACTACGCTCGGTAGGAACTCTAAGCCAAAGAGCAATGTCAAAATTACTCTTTTCCCTCCCTCCCCGGGGGATTACAGCATTGAGCTGCTGATGCAGTTGCACACAGCAGCCCTTGAAAACACTTGTTTTTCTGCACCACGGCTCTTTTTTGTGTTCTCACGCTCTTTTTTTTTTCTTCTCTCGCCCTATCGCCTTTCTCCATTTCTATCAAAGGACATCCATCAGCGAAATATGGCTCCACCCTCTCCGGTTACTCCGGCAGCACTGTGTCAGCTCTCCGGCCGGGTTTTGGGGGGTGCTGGAGTGGTGACGGGTGGCGCACGTGTCTCATTCAAATCCCATTCTAGCTTTTTTCCCCCTTGTCTCGATTGATTCTCTGAGTGTTTGTAATGAGAGCTCGATGACGTCTGTCCCATTATTTCCTCCTTCTCTTCTAGACGCCTGTTTATTGAGGCAAGAAAGAAGCCAGAGCTGCTCTTCCTCTGTCACATCCCCTTCTCTCCCAACACCCCCC
>CAESWR010000280.1:146536-160990 GCA_903171835.1 Mullus surmuletus | reverse complement strand
CTCTTGTTTTGGAGGAGCGAGGATGTGATGGAGGTAAAGGTTACAGTCCAAGTGGACTGAATGAGCGCAGGCAGCCTCCTCAGCAGCAGGACATATGGGATCCAGGCTGTGTGGTGTGTGTGTGTGTGTGGGTTGTAGTTGAGCAGTGACTGACAGCAGGTTTCAAGTGAACAAGAGGGAAACCAGAGACGAGCGGGTCAGCAGACCCCGGGTAGTTGGCTCAGGTGGATTGGGTCAGTATTTCCACTCACATCTCACCACTCCTCAACACACCGAGCTGCAAATCAAACACACGCACACACACACAAATAAAATAAAATAAAATAAATCTCCAGGGAGGGCCATCTTCTTTCTTTTTCTTTTTTTTTCCATGAAGAGAAACTCCTCAGCTTGCTCCAAATGAAAGTCTCAGCATTTTCATCTTCTGGATGTAGAGCAGCATCTTCATGTACAGTTTGTTTACCTCTTTGTACGCCATCCCATGGTGCACTTGGGATAACAGCACAGGCTGTCCTGCCCCAATTTTGCAGCTTAGTCGTGTTACAGTAGAAACAGGAAAACACTCAAAGGTCCACAGGAGGCGACAAAGACTGCACTTACATTAACACTGTAATCCTGCATTGATGAGAGGGTCAATGTTCCAATACTGTTCCAATCATGTAAATCCATTATTAACCGACCTACCTAGCTACCTACCCACCCACCTACCTACCTACCTACCCACCTACCTACCTACCTACCTACCTACCTACCCACCTACCTACCTACCTACCTACCTACCTACCTACCTACCTACCCACCTACCTACCTACCTACCCACCTACCTACCCACCTACCCACCTACCTACCTACCTACCTGCCTACAATCTATCTATCTATCTATCTATCTATCTATCCATCTACCCATCTATCTATGTATCCATCCATCTATCTATCTATCTATCTATCTATCTATCTATCTATCTATCTATCTATCTATCGTTCCAAACTTATGGTAAAATGGACTCACAAACCTGACAACAAGTTACATAAGACTTGGTTCACACACGCACACACACACAGACACACACACACACCAGTTTTCAAATGTGCAGAGCTCAAAGCTGAGTGGTACAGGCAAACAGGAGGCAAAGCAAAATCTGCATGTGTGTGACTATTCTTTAAACACACACGCACGCACACACGCACAGTTGCAGAAACAAATCGCATCTCATTATGTTTCCACGGAGCCCTGCAGCAGACTGAGTGTTTAGACACTTGTCCTGAGGAGTTTGCAGAGTTTCACTGTGTTGGACTGTGAGCAAATTATATTGGACCCTGAGGGCTAAGTTGATGCCAGCCTCGGGGGCTGTGTGAGTGTGTGTGTGTATGTGTGTGTGTGCACGTAAAGGACAAAGTCTGAAATGACTGGAGGTGGAGGACATCACACACGTCTGCCAGTGTCCAAAAATAAACGGGCACTTGTGTTGATGATGAATTTATGAAAGGATAAAGGTCAGTGATGTGTCAGCAGTGTTTGTCACGTTTGTCTGCTTGTGTTTCCCACTCCTATTCACTTCCTTTTGCAGGCCTACACTGCACATAATCCACTCTTTCTCTCTCCAGTGTGGCAGCTGTAGATGCTCTTTTTAATTTTAGCTAGCCTGTTGGCTGCCTGGTGATTAATTGGACGGCGGGGCTCAGGTTGTAAATAGATGTTCTATTCTCATGGTTGTTTTCCCGGTTAGGAGACCACGCAGCTGATTAGTGTACTCGCCGAATATGAAGCACAGCAGGTGCTAGAAAGCCCAGGGTGAACACAAATAACAGACAAACATAGTCGAGTGTGTTTCCTCTGATGTGTGTCGCTTCCGAATGAGCATGTGACAATAAGCTAAGAGGTGAGGAATGCAATTCTGCGTATTTTTGTGCGCCACACACACTGCTAGCACGTATGCAGCAAACCCAGGGCCCGCGCCGCTGCTCCTGAGTCACAGCCCTAAATGTGCGCGAGTTTCATCACCACAGTCGGCGCGATAAGCATCCAATATCAAAGAGGTCAGATCACCACAGATGCAGTCCGACTGCTCATGAGCATTAACACCACCTCTTTGGGGCAGCTGAAGGTGATGGAAGTTTGATTGGATTACAAGAAAGTGTAGCTACGCAATCATTCTGGGAGGCACACATAAATGTAAGTACACCTTCATGACAAACACACTTGCCTTTAATATGAAGCTGTGAGAAGTACATTTCCAGTTGCAGCCCCTTATGCTGGATGTGTCCTACACTTATTCTGGATGTGTCCTACCCTTTTTTTTTTTTTTCACATCTAGATGACTGCTATAGCTATTTCCACTGATTTGCACATACACGAAAAGGAAGACTAAGAAGTCAGACCATCCAAACTAGTATTTATCAGTCAACATTTTTGAGAATAAAGTGTTATGTAAGTCGCTGTAAGGAGTGGGAATGTGTTTAACATCAGTTTAGATAGATACAGATGGTAGGTAGACATAAAAGGCAATAGATAGATAGATAGATAGGTACTGTTGATTGATTGTAGGTTGGATGGATGGGTAGGCAGGTAGGTAGTTGGTAGCTTGGCAGGATAGAGAGATAGATAGATAGATAGATAGATAGATAGATAGATAGATAGATAGATAGTTTGTAGGTTGGATGGATGGATGGATGGATGGATGGGTAGGCAGGTAGGTAGGCAGGATGGATGGATGGATGGGTGTGTAGGAAGGTTGTTAGGCAGGATGGATGGATGTGTAGGTGGGTAGGTACGTAGGTAGGATAGATAGATAGATAGATAGATAGATAGATAGATAGATAGATAGATAGATAGATAGACTTCTCTACCAAAAACAAGGCAATAATCACTGTTTTTTTGCTCTTGGCAACCCACTGTAAGCAAACCGGCTGCTAGCTATAGCACATTTAAAGCACTAGTTCGTTGAAATGTTCTCTTTCCATTGTATTTTGTACCCATTTGTCCATTTATTTGTCCAGTGAGATAGAGGGGCCTTACTGGAATCACCATTAACACTGGTTTTGCTCCATTGGGTAGAAAACCCTCAGTGGTCTCCATGTGATTTTGGGGATGGAGGACGTGAATGAAGACCTACGGGTGATTCTCATGTAACACAACAGTGGCGACCCCCCCCCCCCACACACACACACACACACTCCTCCTCCTGAGGGGTCTCACATTGGAGTCCATGTGAAGTGGTGGGTGAGAGTGTGAGAGAAGTCCGTGGTGAGTGATGGACGTCGCGTGTGATGGAGCCAAAGGCTGCTAGCTAGCACGGAGTGAGTGTTGATGGGACAAAAGTTGACAGGAATAGAATGTGGTTAATGGTCAGAATTGTGCCACATAAAAACATCCTCGTCTCCCCGCTTACCTCAACATAGTTCTCTCATTTCAGGCGGACAGAAATGGACAAGTACTTCCCTACAAACACACACACACAGATGTCCAGTTTTAGCATGCACCTATTAATAGACAGAGCTGGGTCTGCTGCCTCCATAACGTCACCGCACTCAACTTGTCAATAACTCTGCGACACGGAAACAGCCCCTCCACCCTGTCACATGACGGAGGCAGCTGCCCACATCACCTGACCCAGCGCAGAAAATACCCAGGATGCATGTCAGAGAGAAGCCAAAAACTGTACCCAAGAAGGAGTAACTTGAGTAAAAGTTAAAAAGCTACTCAGGTACCAACCTACCTAACTATTTACATTACCAACCTAACAAGTTACAAACAAACCAACCAACCAACCAACCTATCAACCTACTAATCAACCAAACTATCTCCCTATATACCAACCTACTTACCTTACCTACCTACAAATTTACTGACCTACCTAGCAACCTACCTATATGCCAACCTACTTACCTTAACTACCTAGCAACCTACCTACCTACTCACATCACTTTACCTATCTAGCAACTTATCAACCGACCTTACCCTACCTACCTACCTACCTACCTACCCACCACTATTAACCTACCCATCCTAATCACCCAACTACCTAACTACATACCTAGCAACTTACCCAGCAACTTACCTTACCTACCTACCAATTGACTGACCTACCTATCAACCTACTTACCTGCTCATATTACTTTACATACCTCCCTAGCTACCTAGCTACATACCTACCTCATTTATTGTTGAAATATGTGCCATTTCTTTTGCTAAGACAAATGCACTATGAAATAATGATAACGTGCAAATTAGGGTTTTTCCAAATGACATCCCTTTGACTTATCAGCCTTCCGGTCATTACTAAAATAAAACTGGTATAAAATAAAGTTTGAAAAATCAAACAGTGATTTTAGATGAGGCAGAATGAATTGACTTGTCACGTGTGTGACGCCTTCACAATGACAACACAGAGGTGAACGCACAGGAAAGCAATCCCCCACTGAAACGCTCCTCATCTATGGATTCCAAGGGGCCTTGGTGAAATCCTTGAAAAACCTAAATGCATTGTATGTGTTGTGTTTTCTGGCGTCTGCTAATCGCTCCTCTCTCATCTCTAGCCACACAGCTGTTGAGTACAATGAAGGTAACAAAATAACATGGGAAAAAAAATTGCTGGAACTATATCTCAGGCTGGCAGTGAGGAGATTCGGAATGTTTGCCAATAAATGAATTTGAATTTGATGGCCGACTCATTTGGTAGAACAGCAGAAGCCGGGAGACAATTAGAGCCAATCATCTGTAAGCACAGCCTTCCCATGAATCTAATTTTGGCGGTGCCACACAGTGTCCCTCAATTCCTTTCCACCTCAAACACTTTGTATTATGGGGGATCCAGGTGGATGCATCAACACTGAGTACAACAAAAGCGTCCAAACATTGAGTTTCCAACAATGCACACGTCAACATTTGAGAGAGCTGAAGTGGAGACATTAGAGGCTGCTTTGTCTTTTCCTCTTATTTACTGACTAGTTGACTTTCTTAAGACATTTTTCTGGTAAGAATGTACGCATAGAGATTCCAAATATGTGGTTAGTTTAAGTGTGTTGTCTGTTCGTAAGTGTGCTCTCTAATGGTAAGTTTACTATCTGGTAAGTGTGCTGTCTGATGGTAAGTTAACTGTCTGTTGGTAAGTGTGATGTTTGATTTTAAGTTTACTGTCTGTTAGTAAGTTCACTATCTGTTGGTATGTTCACTATCTATTGGTAAGTTCACTGTGTTTGTAAGTGTACTGTCTATTGGTAAGTTTACTCTCTGTTGGTAATTTCACTGTCTGCTGGTTAGTGTACTGTCTGTAAGTTAGCTCACAATCGGTAAGTACACTATCTGTTGGTTTGTTCGCTGACTGTTGGTAAGTATGCTGTTTGTTGGTAAGTATGCTCTTTGTTGGTAAGTTCACTGTCTGTTGGTTAGTTCACTGCCTGTTAGTAAGTATGCTGTTTGTTTGTAAGTCCAATGTCTGTTGGTAAGTTCACAGCCTGTTGGTAAGTGTGCTGGCTGTATGTTATCTCACTATAGTTAAGTTCAGTGTCTGTTGGTAAATTCACTGTGTTGGTAAGTTCACTGTCTATTAGTTAGTGTACTGTCTGTAAGTCAACTCACGAAGGGTAAGTTCACTATCCGTTGGTTACTTCACTGCCTGTTGGTAAGTATGCTGTCTGATGGTAAGTTCACAGTCTGTTCTGTAAGTTCACTGTGTGTTGTAAGTGTGCTGTCTGTTGGTAAGATTGCTGTCTGTTTGCAAGTGTGTGGTCTATTAGTAAGCTCACTGGCGGTAAATTCACGGTTGTTAAGATCGCTGTCTGTCGGCATGTAATCTGATACGCCGCGTTTGTGTTCGGCTACTTCACAGGACACTTTATGCCATTGTTTTTATTTCTATTTTTGGCACCATTTGGGACACCCAATGATGAGTGGTCACTATTCGCTTTTACTATTCGCTAACAAATGCTGTGTAGCTGCTGCGGTTAACAAAGCAGTAACAAAGGTCAATGCGCGTGGAAAAGAAGTGTCTTAATAAGAGAGCAGTGAGATGAAAGAAAGCGGAGAGTCTATGCTCTCCTTATTTTTTATTCTTTCTTTTTTTTGTTGTTCTCGTGTAGGATGGCGGGAAGGAGGCAAGTATTGAGATTCAGACTGTAGCCGTCCTCCTCTTTTTTCTATTCCGAGGGCAGATAGGTGTTCTCTGTATCAGCCCTCCGGAGGATGCATGGCAGACACACACACACAAACACGCACACACACACACAGACACACACACACACACCAGCTTGTGCACCAGCATTCATATGAGCTTCAGACTGTTTATCGGACTTGTGGAGAGGTGACGCTGTGTTTTTCCTTCATTATAAATAATGAACTTGCCCCCCCCCACTCTGTCTTACGCTCCCTTACTCTCTTTCTCCATCTCCTGGGTGGTTGTAGCAGATTTGAAGCTGCAGACGAGCCCCCGCCCCACCCTCCGCCCTCTCCTTCCCTCCCTCCCCGGGGCAGATGTGCAGGCTTCAGCCATCCACCGTGCTAAAAAAAACACTCCGAGTTGATGGAATTGCATAATGAGCATGATGTCAGCATTGTTCTTCCCATGGTAACAAGTGACGCTGACGGGAGGGGGGTGTGTGAAGGATGGAAGAAGAGTGGTCAACAGATTACATCATCGATTCACCTAAATACTCAGAGGTGGCATTCATTTTCCACAAATAAGTTACATCTGACCTCCGTGTTAAAATATCTGACCTTTCACTGTATTCTGTGCATTTCATTCGAATAATTACCGACAGTGTCCTACACACACACAAAAGGCGACTTTCATCAGACTGTGGCACAATCTAAACATTTTTTTCAGGCTGAAATCATGTTGACTCAAAATAATGGCAGGGTTTAAATGTCCTTATTTAACGAGAACAACAGTATGATAGAATGTAATAACATGTGTAATAACACGTAATAACATTTGTATAAATGTGCATAGTAATACAGAACATACACATTTTAAAAAATTGTAAAAACAAAGGGTATATTTAAAATAAAATGGCCAAATAAATAATATTAGAATTTGTATAAATATAATATCAATATAATTAATATAGATAACATCATGAAAAATGCATTGAAATTATTGGAATTAATAGTAATGAAATGAAAAGATAAAATCAGTGAGTGTGATATATTTGAGAGTGCACTAACTGTCAACTGACAGCCATGGCCCAGGTGCACTATGGGAAATGTAGGCTCCAGTATCAGGATCTTTGATTCTCATTCTGTCTGTTGTTTACCACACACAAACACACACACACACACACACACAGAGGGGGAGAGAGAGAGAGAGAGAGAGAGAGAGAGAGAGAGAGAGAGAGAGAGAGTCCGAGCAGGGGCAAAACCAAGATTTCTGGTCAGGGTTAGTATACAAGGGCAAGAAGGGAGCAGGAACCCAGGAAGTTAAGGGCATCATGGGAGGACAAGGGGGGGAGGGGCACACAAACGACACACACAAACAATCAATGCTTTGCAATCAATAATTATTGGTAATTATTTTAGAAATAATCCATTACCAAATTGAGAAAAATATGAAATTACTATTTTAAGCAACATCCGATTTAGCATTACTTTGCTCTTTTTAAAAATTACTTGTTGTCGTGTTACTGTGATCAACCATGTTTGCATGGCAGTTTACAATTTGTTGTTTGTTTGATTTAAAGGGTTCTTTGACCAAACATCACGTTCATGATTTGATTTTATTGATCCAAAGTCACTTCACAAACATCAAACATGACCTTTGCTCATTACGTTTACATGAATACAGATTACAGCAATAATTCTGATGTATCCCAGCAGCACTTTGTGTTTTCTCTCTCTGTCACCTTACTGCATTATACCCCCCTTTAGACACACACACACAACACACACACTCACACACCGCCCCCCCATGCACTCTGCAGTGTAACTTTATCTGTCTGCATTGGGAGTCAAAGTGCAGCAGTAATGAAATCACAGTGCAGTAAAAAGAGTCACACAGCAGCACAGAACACAAAGTGTCGATACGCTCACTGTCTCTGCAGGCGGCTTCTTGGTCAACAGGTTCAGAGTTGGAAGACACACACACACACACACACACACAGTCATCTGGCTGCATGAGATCAAGTGTGAATCTGTTGGTGTGTTTTTGTTACAAGCAAAGCAGCAGCAGACGAGCTGATTTGTAGAAACAGTCATCTAATTACTGTGTAGGAGAGAAGAAAATAATGAGTGTGAGTGCCCGGGCTCAGCGGGGGGTTGTGGGGGTGTTTGGGGGTGGGATTACCGTTGGAGAATATGACTGAACTGCAATTTATTTGGAGCCTCCATCAATCACTGCAGATGCAGTTTCTGTCTCATAGTTTCATTACCATAAAAACTGGCGGTCAAAGAAGAGGTGGTGCAACCATAGGATGTGTGTATGTGCGTGTGTGTGAGTGTGTGTGCGTGTGTGTTTTTGTGTGTGTGTGTGCATTTCTTTGTAAACTTCCTCAGACGTAGGGGCAGGAATAAGCAGCGTGTACATGAGCACTGGGACCATCCTCCAAAGACACACACACACACACACACACACACACACAGACTCACAGACTACCACTGGAATGACGGTACAGTGAAGATTAGATGTTGCTCCTATGTAATGTTACTCACACACACACGGCACGGCAGCTGCAAATATAATATAGATGGGAATATATATGTGTATTTTCTCTCACTGCACTTTGGGGGAACTTTGTCGGGAATGAAGGGAGACATGGATTACAGAAAGATTTGGCTGTAACCATGGAGACGTTGACCCTCAGCTGTGTGACTCCACCTTCACTCATGTCCTTCATTCTGCTGGAAGAACTCACACATTTGAAGAAACATCCCTGCGGCCATGGTGATTCATGATAACAACATGGTTCACATGAAACATCTCTCACTCGATCCATTCGTATCACTTAGGCAAAGCAAACCACAAAATAACTTCATTTCCCAGAAGCACTTGCATACTGGAAAACATCAACACAAAATGCAGTGTTCTAGATGATGCTGAACTTTTTTCAAATCAGTAAAGTGAAAACACCCTGAAAGTAACTGAATAAGGATATTTGATATTGATGGTGATTTCTGTAAGGCTCCCTTGCTGATATTTTACAGAAAAAACGTTTATATTTTTGTCTTTTCAACATATATTATCATATTCAACAATTATTATTCCTATTGTTATCATTATTTTATTCTTGTGTTTATAAGAATGCCATTTTGTGCGGTACATTGAAACATCAAACGTGACCGACCACAGTTCCCAGTGTTCCCAGCTCGACTTCCACACGTTTGACTTTTTGGAATTCTTCCTTGCATTTTGCTTTCAGTTCCATCCATTGTGCGCACGAGCCGCATGACGGCTGCTGTGAGATGCCTGACCGGTTGGGTTTTGGACTATTGTTTGTGTCAAAATAAGTGTGTGTGTGTGTGTGTGTGTGTGTGTGTGTGTGTGTGTCTGTGTATGTCTGTGTGTGTATGTCTGTGTGTCTGTGTGTGTAAGGTGAGTGTGCATGTGCGAGTGAGCGAGACAAGTGAACACGATGTACCCAGGCACAGTTTTCCTGGGTTGAGTCCAGCAGCAGGAGTCTGTTTGCAGCTATGTACTTTGGGGACACCTTCTGCCACTGATACCCCCCCCCCCACACACACACACACATACACACACTCACACACATCCACCCCCAACCCCCCCCCCCAACTTCCTGGGTTCCTGCTCCCTGTAGACTAACCCTGACCAGAGTTCTTGGTTTTGCCCCTGCATGGACTCTCTCTCTCTCTCTCTCTCTCTCTCTCTCTCTCTGTGTGTGTGTGTATGTGTGTTCCTACCTTTCCTTGACCTCTGGAAGCGAAGCAAATTTGGTCGTTTGTGGCAGAAAGACAAAAAAAGTCAATAAATATATAACTAACACACACGCACACACACACACACACACACACACACGTTATTGTGACTTTGGGTCGTGAAAAAAGCCGAGGAACGGACTGGGCAAAGCCTTCCTGTGGTAATAAACAAGACCTTTGCGATGTCCTCCATTGTTGTTTACGTCTTCTTCATTGAATGTCTCGGTAGTTCATGTTCATCTTTGTTGCATTTCTGGGTATTTTAAACACTGATGTTGTCATCCAAGTCTTGAGATGAAAAGACCTTTGCAATGTCCTCTATTGTCATTTACTTATTCTCCTTTGTTGAATGTCTGGGTAGTATGCGTTGTTCTTCATGGACTATTTGGGTAGGTCGCATTCTTCTATGTTGAAGTATATAAATAGTACCCATTCTTCGTGGAGTATCTGAATAGTACCCATTCTTCTTCGTTGAGTTTTGTCAACATGCATGTCAATATCAAAGTCTTCTTGTGGTGATAAACAAGACCTTTGCAAGGTCCTCCATTGTTGGTTACTAATTCGTCTTTGTTGAATGTCCAGGTAGTTAACGTTCTTCTTCATGGAGTATGTGGATAGTTTGCATTCTTCTTCGCTGAATATTGTAAACATGGATGTCATTATCAAAGTCTTATTGCGGTGATAAACAAGACCTTTGCAAAGTCCTCCATTGTTGTTTTCTTCTTCTTTGTTGAATGTCTGGGTGCTTTGCGTTCTTCTTTATTGTCTTCTTCTTCATTGCATACTTGGGTAGTTTGCATTCTTCTTTGTTGAGTATTGTAAACACTGACCTTGTCATCAGTCTGGAGATGAAAAACCTTTGCGTGTCCTCCATTGTCGTTTACTTATTCCTCTTTGTTGGATGTCTGGGTAGTTCACATTCTTCTTTATAGAGCATGTGGATAATTTGCGTTCTTTTTCACTGAATATTGTAAACATGGATGTCATTATCAAGGTCTTATTGTGGTGATAAACAAGACCTTTGCAAAGTCCTCCACTTTTGTTTTCTTCTTTTTTGTTGAATGTCTGTGTACTTTGCGTTCTTCTTTATTGTGTTCTTCATTGCGTACCTGAGTAGTTTGCGTTGTTCTTCGCTGAATATTGTAAATATGGATGTCATTTTCAAAGTCTTATTGTTGTGATAAACAAGACCTTTGCGAAGTCCTCCACAGTTGTTTACTTCTTCTTCTTCTCCTTCATTGAATGTCTGGGTAGTTTGCATTCTTCTTTGTGTAGTCATCAAACCTCTTGTGTTGATAAACAAGACCTTTGCAAAGTCCTCCACTGTTGTTGTCTTCTTTGTTGAATGTCTGGGTTGATTGTATTCTTCTTCATTGAGTATTTGGGAAGTTTGTGATTTTCATTGAGTGTTGTAAGCATGGATGTTGTCATCAGAGTCTTTAGGTAATAAGACCTTTGCTAAGTCCTCCACTGTTGTGTACTTCTTCTTCATTGAATGTCTGGATAGTTTGCATTCTTCTTTGTTAAGTATTGTTAACATGGATGTCGTTATCAAAGTCATTTGTGTTGATAAACAAGACCTTTGCAAAATCCCCCATTGTAATTTCTTCTTCCTTGAGTATCTGGGTAGTTTGTGTTCTTCATTGAATATTATAAACACATGTTGTCATCAACTTTACTTGAAACATTCGAGAACAGTGGCATGTTCAAGTCCAGCAAAGTCGACTTTAGATCCTCTACTGTGATCTTTTCCCAGCCACTGTCAGCCACCCAGCCTTACCAAATCTAAATTAAAAACACAAAAAGTCTGTTTTGGAGGCTGTTTATTGTTGTTGTCATCACTGCACACTTTTTTATGTATTTATTTCATGTTTTATCAATCCAGCTAATTTAATGTAGGTTATTTATTTGTGTGTGAAAACAGCTAACCACCACTGTTAAATTTCCTTCGGAATCAATAAAGCTGAATCTATCTATCTATCTATCTATCTATCTATCTATCTATCTATCTATCTATCTATCTATCTTTCTATGATGCCACATTTAGTCAAAAGTGTTGGAGAAGTTTTTATGTATTTATTATTAATTCATTTTTATATGCAAAACGTGTTTTAGTGCCATTATAAACATGAACACTGATAATATTTCTACATTTTCACATTTGTATTTATACAGTATTTACAGAGACCCAACAAATCAAAACACTCGACGATAGAGGCAAGGTACTAAATACTCCCTTTTAACTGAAGAAACCTTGTCAACGGACTAGGACCACAACTGAGGGTGGGCGTGGCCAAGACTCAGGAAACAGGATTATTTTTGATATATTTTGTCTGTTTGTCCCTAAATGGCTCATTTACACATTTTTTTATGGAAAGGTCCACTGCACTTTACAACATTTCTTTGTGAAGTATTTCATTCTTTATTAATTAATTAATTAATTAATTTGTTTTTCCTTACTATTTACTTGCCAGCATCACAGAAAGTAGCAGACAAACTCTCTGCAGCAGGTTTGGATGCAGGAAGGAAAAACACGGCTGAGACTGAAATAGATGTTTCCAGTTTAGTAAATTATCTAATGAGACTTGGGGTTGACACTCTAATCTCTGCACGCCGCTAACAAGGAGTGTGTAACATCCCTCATAGATCGTGTATTGATCTTTCTCCCTCTCTCTCTCTCTCTCTCTCTCTCTCTCTCTCTCTCTCTCTCTCTCTCTCACACACACACACACACACACATACACACACATACAAACACACACCACACCTTTCTGGTCGTCCAGCACACACTGATTAAACCTCTAATGCTGATTGCATAATATGTGCAACAGAAGCGGGGCAGTAGAGATTTAGACCAGCAGTCTCTATCTCTCTCTCTCTCTCTCTCTCTCTCTCTCTCTCACTCCTCTCCCTCTCTGATGAAGGGATTGCATAAGAAAGGAGAAGGGATGGATTCGGGTCATGGAGGCTGTGGGAGCCGGTGTGAGTGATTAAAGCAGACACTCACAGGCTACTGGAGCTCACTCGCTGTCTGGAGAGGAGAGATGGAGGGAAGTGAAGGAGAGAGAGAGGAAGAGAAAGAGGGAGAGGGGGAGAACAAGAAAGAGGGAGGGAGGGAGAGAGCTTTCCAGGCCGTCGAGCCATTCCACTCGAACGCTGAGCTATTCCTGAGCAGCCTGTGTGCTGTTCTAAAAATAAAACAGCGTGAAGAAGTGGGCAAACACACACACACACACACACACACACAACCCACGGCCTGCTCACTGTCAGAGAAACATCCGTTCATGAAAGAATTGTATTTATTTTTTTGCTCAAAGTCAAATATGAAAGAACCTCAAAATGTGAATATTTTCACGAGCAGGCTGATGATAGAAGAATGGGAATGACATTTTCTACACGTATTAATTCTACAACAACAACAACAACAACAATGCTAATCAGAATGCTAAAATAGCAATTTTATTTCCCAACAAATATTCTTATTGGCTGGTTGTTTTCTGTAGGGAGGCAGTTTGCAGTTTGATGATAAATGTGTGTGTGTGCGTGAGTGTGTGTGTGTGTGTGTTCACAAGCTGATTGTTTGAACCTGCCATCATCTAGCTGCCTGTGATATTTCACTCTGAGCCACACACACACACACATACACACACACACACATCCCCGTCATGTCATTTTTGCTGAAGGTTTCTGCAGTAAGTCAGTATCAAAAGTGTGCGTGTGTGAGTGTGTGTTTACAGTGTGAGTTTGTGATGACCAAGCAACTGGATGTGACTCTGCAGTGCATTCAATGATCTCCTCCTGCCCTCTAGTGGAGGTCAGGGTGTTCTACTGTTGTTGTTTTTTTAGTTTTTTTGAAAAACTTTATTATTCCAGAGTTATTTTGCACCCACTTTATCAGAATTTTACCAAACTAAACCTGACCTGCAAGAAGTAAACAGCTTTGCCCCCTTACCTTACATACGTTGTGTATTGATCCAAGTCTCCTAACATTACAAAACGTTCAATGTTAATATATCATTTAGATTATGTTGTGTTATATTATATTGTTTTATGTATGATGTTGATTATTGTGATTATTTTATATATTACACATTTTAGATTTTGTTATGTTATTATGTTGTTATTTTATATAATCTCATGTTCTGTTATGTTAAAGTAGTATATATAATTATTATTTTATATAGGAATATCAATGTTTAGTATTGTGATCAAATTGTTATATTGTGTTATATTATGTTATATGGGATTAGATTAGATTATGTTATCATATATCATCATATCATATCATATCATATATCATGTCATACCGTAGCATATCGTATCGTATCATATTGTATTGTATCGTATCGTATCGTATCGTATCGTATCATACCATGTCATGTCATGTCATGTCATGTCATATCATATCGTGTCATATCATATCATATCACCCAGAGAACACACACACACACACACACGCACACACACACACACACTGTATTCATCATTGTATCATTTGTGTTCATTGTCTTTGTCTGACATTTAGTGTGTGAACAACTAAAGTCAACACCAGAGGATGCTGTGGTTCACACACACACACACACACACACACA
>CAESWR010000280.1:113557-135277 GCA_903171835.1 Mullus surmuletus | reverse complement strand
ATTTTGGTAGTACAGACTTCAAGTTTTTATAGATTTGGTTCACAAAAGAATCACGTTTAACTGAGCAAACTTCCCTAGATAAGACAAATCTTTAAAAAGTAGCTTAAATAATGGTACAGTACAAAAATAAGTGGGTTTTATCACAAAAGTGTGTTTCTTTGTTGAGGACAGTACAGTGGCACAGTATTTCTTATTTGTAGAAAAAATAAAATAAAAAAGCTCCTCCTTTTTTGTGTTGTTTTGCAGCAGACAGCCGATTAGAAAACGATACATTCACTGACGTTCTTCATCCCACTGGCAGCAGAAGGCACTAAAGCTCAGACTTGAATCAATTAGTTTTTGCAAATATGGCTTGTTTTCTCCTGTTTATGCCTCCTTCTTGTTTGTCGACATCAAACAGACGGTGTTCGCCACACGAGACAGAAAGTGCCAGCAAGAAGACGGCAGAGTGTAGGTGTCCCGCTGCGCCTTCAGATAACCACTAGAAATGTCTGAAACTACTAATTGATTCAAGTCTGCAAAGGAGTTGAGGCTTGGCCTCAAGCTTAATTCAAAACACGCAGTTAAGTGCCCTGAAAAAACACCAAGCGCACATAAAAGGTCCTCTTCAGTTCCACTGCCAGGTTTGTGATTCAGATCCTCAGCCCTGGTTTATAACACAGAGAGAGACGGACAGCTTTACTGGGCCAGTCCTGCGTCTTTAGCCATTCCATAGAAGACTCCTTTCTGTGCTATGAGGTTTGTTGGAGTATCAAACTCTGCAATCTGTCCCTTGTCCAATACCAGAACTCTGCAGAGAGACAGAGAGATGGAGAGAGAGAGGGATTATTCACTTTGCACATTGCACATAACAAGGTTTCAATATTAAAAAAGATCTGCTTATTAATCAAACTAAATTACTCTGTGCCCATCGTAGTGTGTGTGTGTGTGTGTGTGTGTGTGTGTGTGTGTGTGTGTGTGTGCATAGTTACATGCATCACAACCAACACAGAAAATACCAATTGTTGTGTATGACCTGGTTGCATGAGCGCTGACAATGTAAATCATTCTGGATTTTCATATGAATACCATTGGTCCTAGTATTGATCCTTGGGCTACACCGTAAGTCATATCCTTACAAGTTGAAATGTAATCGCCGATCTGGATAACGTGCTGTCGATCTTCGTTGTAGAATGGAACCTTCTTTGCCTACTGGATGTCTTTTTCAAGCCCTGTCAGTGTTTGATGGTTGAGTAACTGTGTTGAATGCATCACCTTGTGTAATCCATGATTGTGTTGAGTCTGTGTGCGATGGTAAAGACGGTGCAGTCCTCAAACTGGGTCCTGATGGTGGACTGAATCAGGTCGTCTGTCTCCAAGTCAATAGCAGCTGTAGCTTCATCCAGGATCAAGATCCTTGTCTTCCTCAGGAGAGCTCGAGCCAAACACACCAGCTGCCTCTGGCCAACGCTGAGGACATGGCGCAGGGTGAGACAAACTGCTTCAGCTCAGCACACACCTTCCTTATGCCCGTTTCTTTTCCGTCTGAGCTCACCTGAGGTTCTCGCCGCCCTCGGAGCACTCGAGTGCCAGCTTTGCCGGCTGGTTGCTGACAAACTTGTGCAGGTGAGAATGCTCCAGAGCTTTCCACACGTCCTCGTCGCTGTATCTCTCGAAGGGATCCAGGTTCATTCGTAGTGTTCCAGAAAACAGGACTGGCTCCTGTGGCACAGAAAAGGCTTTCAGCTCTTTGAGGAAAAACCATCAGAGCAGCTTCTTAAAAGTCATGTTTCTGGTTTTGTGTGTGTCATTGATTGAGGATTATTATTTTTTCTTGATTGAAAAAAACTTTTGTTTATCATTTCGGCAAGAGTTTGGCATCTCTCACGACACTCATTTGCAGTTTTGAAAAATGACAACTGGTTCTATATGTAGTTGATCCTCTGCAATGTCAGAAAGCAGCAGGTGGTTTTGCTGAACAGTAATGCTCCCTGCTGGAAGAAAGGTATAGCACACAGGGAAGATAGCACTGCTGCTTGTTTAGTTTCTGGACCAAATAACTCCAGGATTGTAGAATATAATTGGATTATTATCAGTTGCAGCCCTATTTCGTTATTCTACATTAAGTAACAGGAACAGAGCGACGTGTCCTTCCACTGTCCTGAGCACAACTTTTGAATGTTTCCAGAAGGTGATATATGTGAACCTGCAGATGTGTGTGAGTGTGTGAGTTGTGTACCTGTGGAATGATTGTCAGTTTGGACCTCAGGTCATGCAGGCCAATCTCAGAAATCCTGACTTCATCGATTGAAATCTCGCCAGCAGCAGCTTCCAGCAGTCGGAAGAGGCAGAGGGTCATGGAGGACTTGCCAGCGCCGGTTCGACCTACAATACCAATCTGAGCGCACGCACACACATACACACACACAACTTGGTGATGAGCTCCTGTATTGATCCTCTATTGATTCTTCCCTCCCCACAGCACACCCTCCCCACCTTCTCTCCTCCTTTGACACTGAGCGTCAGGTTCTTCAGGACCAGATCCAGGCCCTCTCGGTATCGGACACTGTAGTCGTGGAACTCCACGTTCCCCTGCATGGGCCAATTAGGAGGGGGCTTCTTGTCTTCCACCTCCCACGGGGCCTGTGAACACAAACGCAGGGGCTTCTGACTAGGAAAATCTTCTGAACAACTCATTAGCCCGCTTGGCTTTTAGCGCAACTGATTTGTTTATCACTCGAAGAACTCTGGCCCCCTCAGTGTCCTTCAGGCTGCCAAACGTTTATCTCACCTGTGGGACAGTGTGGATGCTCCAAACAAAGGCCTTCACTAACAACTATAGCAGCAACACCAAGGGCATACAGAGAGAAAGTACACCGTGTACAGTGCAAAGGCTTAGTACACACAGGTAAGGGGAATGAGGGGTGGGGGGCACTCGTTGGCACAAGGTGATCAAACATTTCTGGATCTAGTTATAGTTTATAGCTGCTGTGGTGTTTGAGAACAGGACTTGGCAGCAGAGCAGCATTTTGGAATGTGGGTAAATTCCTACTTTTTAACTGCGGCTGTTCCAGCAGCGCAAAGCCAACACCAAAAATGAGTGCAGTGTTGAATAGTGTCCAATAGGGGGCGGGGGGCTAACATGGAATAAGGTCAATGTTAATGATATTTAGCATGGTGAGAACTGTACTTTTCTTTATAATAATAATAGTAATAATAATAATAATGATGATATTGGATGATCACATTGAGGTGCATTTGAGTAGATTGTGATAAAAACTTTTTCAACATAAAATGACTGAAAATAAACATTCAACATTTGATTTTTAGATACAAAACAAAGTGATAAATAGCACCTTGGTGAAATGGCAGTTTATCTTGAAATTTTCTAAACTGCATTACATCACAACCAAATTGTAATATGTTGAAAATTATGACAATATCATAAGTATAGTGACAACATGGTCAGGGTCTCTGGCCTTTTTATATATTTCTGTGCCTCCCGTCTGTACAAACCTCTGTCTTGGTCTCAGAGTACTCCTTCACTCGCTCCACCGCTACAATGTTGCTCTCCAGGTCTGAGGTCATTCGCACCATCCAATTCAGGGACATCGTCACCTGCAGGAACACAGCTGGTTACGAAGGACTGATCTGGATTGTAAACCTCAACAACATGCTGTACATTCACCTTTTTGGGGGCTAAAGTTAGGTAACTGTACTGTACCTGTAGAGCGTAAGACACAGACAGACCGACCAGGCCTGGATTCAAATTGTCCTTCCCGGTAACAGCAAACAGAGCAGCAAACAACACAATGCAGTTGCCGATAAACTCAATTCGCACTCCAAGCCACCTGGGTAAAACACAATCAGCGCAGCATTAGGGCCGCAAAATGCCGTCATCAGGGGCAGCTGAGAAGAACTGAGGCTCAGGATGAACTTCTGATTTCAGTATCAATCATTACACATTGAAAATTGGGATTTTATTTAATACAATATGAAGTCTCTTGATAATGTTAAAACACATCATCTAAACATAATTACTTTTGGTTTGCACATCATCAACCAACATTCTGGGTTTCATCAAGTACTGTCTGTACATAGTATCTACAACTTTTCTCTCATTCATTATTTTCCCCCATTCTTTGCTACAAAAGGATTTAAGTTCAGCAAAGAAATCTGTGGTTTGAGTTGAGGGTGGCATCTTCTATATTCACAAGAATGTATAGGTCTGATCTGGCGTGAAAGATCAGTGATGATGTCAGCAGCTCTATTCCAGTGTTCCAATGTTTCCCTTGTTAATGCCTCTGCTTCAGTTAGGCATTAATTTACAAAGTTCCATCAATTTAAAAGCTCAGAAACGAGGCATGCACCAACACCCATCATAAGTATGTTGGTAACAGCTTGTATTGTCGGCTTACTTTGAAGGTCATTGCAGCTTTGAGTGCTCCGTGTCAAAATTCAGACCACAAATTTCACAGAATGTAAGAAACAGTCATGTTATAGTTATAGGACCGATACTGGTCAAAAACCGTGCACTGGATATTGGAAAATGAAAGTATAATCCGTCCCATCTGACCCACTGGCAATGACGCAATTGATCAACCAAATTGGTTTTTCATCCTTAGGTAGGCGATGCACAAACTGTAGGATGTGTTACAGAAAAAGATTACTGGACTTTTTGCGACGTCTGCTGTGATGGCGTAGACAGCTCATTGATTATGCTGTTCTTTATTGGCATCAGTATTGGCAGATATTGGGCCATCCCTTGATACTGCTCAACAAATGTAAAGCTCTTAATCTCACAGAGACAATAAAAATGAATGACAAAAAAACTTGAATTTGGTGTTGACAATGCCCCATGAACAATTTTTTTGAAAGGTGTAGTTTGATATTTTTGTATGGTTTTGAGACCTCTGTGTTTGTTTACAGGGACGGTGGTATATCATAGAAGTTGCCTAAGGTTCTTTCAACAATGCTGGAACAGAGCTGCTGTTTTACGAGAGGCCGAGCAATGCACTTACCTGTTAGACACTATACCAGGGTAGTAACTCTTTTGGTTCTCATCCACTCTCATATCACTCATCAAAACAAAGGCAGAGTGTCTGCCATAGGCTCGGATTACACTACAGCCGGTGACGGTCTCAGAGAAATGGGAGTATATGGGTGAACGGCTGACCGACTCCAGGCGCTTTAGCTGTCGAGACGTGGCAACATAAAATCTCTACAGGCGTTGAGGGGGGGAGAGAAACAAACACAACATTAAAACCCAGCAAGACATTACAAAAGATGAAATATGTGTTTTTAAAATAAATCATAATACAAACACACACATTCACATTCATACGCACACACAGTAATAAAGAAAGCCTGAATTAACAAAACACCTGCAGGTCTCATTGGGTTTTTTCTTTTTCTTTTTAAAGTCCACATTTTTGACGATATGCCAGCTAACGTTACATAAGCTCCACAGAGAGTCCACCTGCAAATCACTGCTAATCTCTAATGTTTACACTCTGCTGCATGTAAACACACTGATGGGGGTAATGACAGAATCAGAGGAGGAAGAGCAATTTGTTGCTTAACTAATAAAATCAGCACCACCCATGGGGCTCAGGCTGCTGCAGGTGTTTGGTTGTTTCGTTGTACACAAAAGAGGTGCTGGAAAACACCAAAAAGATTGCAGCTGTTTCTCTACAGTATGTGTCCTTGTGTTTTTTTGGTTAGCGGTTTTATTCCACCTTCTTGATTTTCAAACACGCCATTCAAACAGAAGGCTGTCAGACAGGAAAGTGAGATACGTGTGAGGCAGAACAGACAAAGGGCATGCAAGAAAGATGCAGTGATGAAGCCACAGGGATATAATTGAAGGGTTATGTTTGTTGATATTAGTCTACTGAAAGTTAGTATGTATACAAACCCTAAATACCCCGGACATTGTGTTCTAAGTGGTTTTCAAGGTGATTTGAGGTGTTTGTGTTCTTTTCATGACATCTACAGCATTTTTTTTTTTTTTGCAAATTAGTGAAAACAGTGTGCTTGTGTCTCCTTTCTTTTAACACTCATCAGTGTGACTGTTGCATTTACTGTGAAACCCGTAATACAGCAGCACTATTCAGTGTTTTATTAATGGGGAAGTTGTGTAACTATGTAATTGTCTGATCATACAATGTCATTACGGAATATATGGGATTGCAATTTTGTGCAATTTTCTTGTCATTAAAAAGTTTGTAAATCAAATGGAGAGGGAATCAATGAGACTTAATTTCATGCTAAAAAAGTATAAAATGCACTGAATTATCAAAATTATTCTTAGAAATTTGATTTGCTAAATTAATGCATCGTTTAACCATCAACCTTATCAATTGCATCAGTTCAAAAATTAAATACTGCAGCGATGGAGACCACACCGTTAGAGACAACTGCGGTTCTTCAGCTACCACCATTCACCAAGCTTTGACACCAAAATTGGACAGGGCTGCTTGAGTATCAGAAACAGCAGACTTAAACACAACTACATGATCTCAATCTAGATGGCTGCTATGAAACTGGAGTGACAGCTGAGAGGGGTCTCATCTAAACGATTAAATATTCGTCTTGAAAATCCTGAAGTCTACATATCTGTGTTAGGGAAGACATTTCATCTCTATGCTATGCTATGGTAAAGCAGCCAGTCCAACATTATCCCAATGTGGTACAAAAACCTTTACAGCTTTGAAACCCAATGGTTTCACCCATGTCATTACATTTGTTGCATAATCACCTCATTATTAATGATTTTTGGTGTCACTAAGTGAAACAAGTGGTGCTTTTATAGTCTAAAGCCCCTATAAAGTCAAACTCATGGAGAGTATAACAAAAGTGGATGTGGACACCCTGTACAGTACAGTTTTTCTACCCGTACAGTTTTGAGTTCTGACTGTAATTGGATGAGGATGCTTAGCGCCTTTGTTTTGATAGATGGTGAATGATGACAATTTATAAACCAAACAACCTTTGATGTAAAATAACCTGACTATTTGACTGACAAAACAATAAAAAGCCAGCTCATTCTGTCAGCCGCCTCCAGGAAAATCAACAAGCTGACAATTTGAACCAGATTACATCCACCTCTTTTATACAGAGTTAAGTGTAACTACTAGAAACACCAGTGGCCCACTACAGACCACCACTCACTACTGCCTAACCCAACCACATCTAACTACAGCACTACATCTCAGTCTCATGCAACAGTATACCAGCACACACTCTGGACCACAACAACACTCTCAGACATGCATGTTAAATTAATGAGTTAGCAGACTTGTTTCCTATTTACCTGAACCCACCAATAGAACACCATTAACGGGGCTATGACTATGAGGAACATTGGGGTGAGGGCAGAGCATATGAGCAGCACATTCAGTGTGTACCAGAAAGTGCGCATCCATATGTCAATATTGTCTGGGATGTGGGAGTCTATGGCATCCATGTCTTTGCTGAAGCGGTTCAGTAACCGCCCAGTGGGGGTGCTCTCGAAGAAGGCCTGCGGCGCGCGCAGGACCCCCTGCAGCATGTTGTGGTGTGTGAGCTTGGCGGCTCGCAGCATACTGTAGGCCCGGCACAACACGCAGTTAACCAACAACAGCACACCTGAGGGAGGGGGGGTGGGGGGGTGAGGGGGTCAGATGTGACAACACAACACCTGCGTTAAATGGATAAGGAGCCGTCCTTTGTTGCTTGGTTTCATTCAACAGCAGTTTGATTCAGTCACTGTTTACATGTAGGAGTCGCCAGCACTCCACTGTGGCTTACTCACACCTCATTGGACTGAAAAGAAAACACTGACACTGTTACAGGTGTTTGTTTTTGTGAGCAGATTTGTCGTTGTTTCTTTTTTGAGGGGGTTGGAGGTTGATTGGGTGACCACAATAGTTGGGAACTCAGCCCAGATTGGGACCATGTTTTTTTGTATTTGAGGGTCCCTTATATTTGTACCTTACTTGATGTTTGGACTCCATTGTGAAATCCACATTTGACTCAAGTGTATTAACAATGAGCCACCACTAGATGGTGGATTTTGACCACAATCCAAAGTGTTCCAAAGTGTGTCAGATATCGGCAGTAGATCGCAAGTTTGAGTGTGTGTGTGTGTGTGTGTGTGTGTGTGTGTGTGTGTGTGTGTGTGTGTAAGGATGCTGAAGCAGGCTGTGGCAGCACAGGAAATGTTGAGGCTGCGGGGGAAAAAAGTGAATTGAACAAGGAAGGAGGACAATCACAGCAGCAAAGGCTCGTTGTGGACTACACAAAAGGCTGCAAGTAGAGGAAACAAAAGCTCATCACTGGAGGGTTAATTCCGACATTCATGCGGCATGCCATTTGGGTTGCGTGCTTGCAGAGGAAAGAGGAACAGAAAGATCATCAGACAGTTTCCTGGGGAGTTTTTTTTGTTTCTGTTTTGGGAGAGAGAGTACCTGGACAAAGACATATATGAAAGCCAGGGGTGCTATGACAACTGCAAAAATAGGCGTGGTGCAAATGATAACGATCATGGTGGAGAGAGAAACGAAGAAGGTGCCCAGGAACATGAGCACGGTGGCGGGCAGAGCCTCGTCTATCACGTAGATGTCCTTGGAGAAGCGGTTGATGATGCGTCCTATAGGTGTGGTGTCAAAGAAAGACTGTGGCGTGTGAAGTTTGTTGGTGAGCAGGTTAAAGTGCAGCTTCTTTGCCGCGCCGATGTTTCCCATGGCTAATGTAAAGGAAGAGATCATGACCAGGATACCTGAAAATGGGTTGAGACCACAGGAAGAGAGGTTGGAGAGGCAAAAGATATTAGACAGGAAGGGTTTGGTGTAGTAACGGTTTAACTAGTAGACACAGCCGGCAGCGGCCCTGAATGCATCGACGTTCTGTAACGGGTTCACTGAAAAAACAATTATGATGCATCACATTCACAGGCTGGGTGCGTTCTACACCACACTTCAGTGATGAGAAGAGGAGTAACAGTAATCAGGCAACACACTGCGTCCTCACTACTGGTGTTCTACTTTGTGTTGGTGAGCAGTTTCTGTACCTTACTGGTTACTTTAATGACACAAATTTTACTTGCTGCAAAGTAAATTTTCCAGATACACGACAACATTCTTGACATAAATTGCAATACATTTGCAAATCTAGCATGCTATCTAGACTGGGAGCGTTGCATGATGTGTCGTGTCATGTTGCCTTTGGTCACGTTTGGATGCATTGTGCTGCATCACCATGGTGAAGTAGTGGTGTATTTATGCAATATAAATACATGCTCAATCAACAGTTTAATTTGCTCTTGGCAGCTGTAAAATTTCCAATCCAAAGTCTGGACACTGTTTTATTTTGAAACTGACCGGATGCTGTTTTCTGTATGATCTGCATATATTAGTGTAAACTGGGAGTGACATGCTGGGGAGAAAAATGCGGCAGTGCGTATTTCCGCACATGGGCCTTGACGGAGCTGGTGTCGACAGCTGAAAAGACGAATATGAGAGTGCATTTGCTGCGCGAGGTGGATGAAACGTGCCCGGACTAGACAGGCAGTGTGATGGATCAAGTGTGGGCAAGCAGGGTCATTGTTTCTTACCTTGTGCAATGCCCAGTGCTGCGTACACCCCCACCCTCATAGGAACGTTTTCCTTCGTCCGGTTTAATGCCGCATCGTTGGTCCACTGACTGAGCCAAATGTTGCCTCCGATGGCCGCTGCGCTCTGGCAGCCATACAGGCAGCAGATGATGACTGACAGCAGTGGTCCCACTGCCTTGGCGTACTCCAAATAGACTTTTGTTTTCACCTAGTGAATGACAGGACGGCTTTGAATGCCGTATTGCAAATGTGTCTCTTTTGCAATCAGTGTGCAGAGAGGTTGGACTCACCCTGCCCGTCTCCGTGGTTTCTGCCTGAATGAGTTTCTCCATGTTGTGCGGCTTCTTCTTCTCTGATGGCTCGCCGTGTTTCCTCTGGCTGCAGGCGTGCCTCCTCACCGACCGAGACCTGGGATTCTCTCCATCTGCTGAAATGATGCTAATCTGCCTGTGAGGGAGGAAAGAGTTTGAAAGAATCGTTCTGACTTGATGGTAGTTGTTTTCAATAGTTTGTTTTCGATGACACAAACGAAGAAGAACATAAAGGGAATCCGATCTCTTGCACACACTAGAGGAATCATTAGGGCCCGAGCCAACTGCATGCAATTCAAATTGGCTAAGTAGCGCCCCCTACAGGTTGTCACGAGCTGAAAGTTTGTCCTAGCTGTGTATATCTCAATGAGATCTACAAAAACATCTCTAAAATGCACAGGAAACCAGATAATTTTTCATCAATTTCCTTCCTGAAGGAAAATACCTGATGAAATTCCTCTTTGCCTCGTTGATCCCGGGCTCACTGTCCACCATGTCTGTGTGATTGCTGAGAGCGTCTTCAGGAAACAACTCCTCATCTTCAATTAGTTCCTCTGATGAGCATGAAGACAAAACTGCATAACACGCTGCCAAGGGTATTTTGCAATGATGTGATGTGATCTATGGGCAATTTACCGGTGGCCACGTCTTCCTCGATGATGTCCTCCAGAGCGTAGTTGCGGAGAAACTCTGCGAAGGCTCCGTTCTGCTTGAGCAGCTCCTGATAGGAGCCCATCTCCGACACCCTGCCCTCCACCATCACCATGATGTTATCCACCTGTGGCAGGAAGCTGATGCCATGCGTCACCAGGATGCGTGTCTGAGGTCAAACAACACACATTTTGTTATCTGATGAACCACATAGATAATAACCATAATAACAAACACATAAAAGCTCTTCAGAAGCATTTCAGTGGAAAAGCACGTGCCCTTTGGCTGCAAACAACTCTGATTACAATTGATTACATCTCATATTTAATGAGATGTAATCAATTGATTAGAGATGCTCTCCAATATAAAAATGAAATATTGCTTCCCTCTAATATCAACAAGTCCATCATGCAGCGGTTTCCCTCTTGATCCCCCTACTTCTTCTCAGGGTGAATTCATGAAAGTATGGACTCCATACCTCTGCTAGTGGCCAGTTTTCTGATGGTATTACTGTAATGTTCACCAGTCTGAGTAGTACTGTATTTTCTGCACATTACAAAGTGTGTTCCCTACAAACCAGTTTCCTCCGCACTTTCTTACTGATAAAAAAATTCCCCCACCTTGCCCTTCAGCACTCCTTCAGGCCCTATCAGGTTGTCAAATATGTGTTTGGAGACGTGTGCGTCGACAGCAGACAGTGGGTCGTCCAGCAGGTATACGTCGGCATCACTGTAAAGTGCTCGGGCGAGGCTGACCCTCTGCCTCTGACCACCCGAGAGGTTGATGCCCTTCAGGATACAGACACACACACACAACAGCATGCATTAATCAACAGGCCTCATTATTATTGTCCTGAAATCTACATTTTTAAATATCTAAATGTATATTATTTTTCTTTTTTTTTTAACTCTGGTTTTGTTTGTTTTTGATTACTTTTTTGTTTACTTTTATGTATTTTGATTGCATTTTCTTGAATGTATACAGTTGTGTATGTAGGTAGAACTTAAAACATTTAGGCGTCATGAACCCTGAGCAACAACAAAAACAGGGAATGGGAAAAATGATTTGAGAGAGAGAGAAAAAAAAGATGAATTAATGACTAAATAAATGGTTAGATTTTTTGATAAGCAAAAGAAGCAAAAAGCACCTTCTCTCCTATTTCTGTCATGTCTCCTCCAGGCAAAACATCCAGGTCAGGGGTCAAGGCGCAGGCCTCCAGCACGCAGCGGTACTTCTGCTCATTGTAGGTTTTCCCGAAGAGGATGTTGTCCCGCAGGGTGGCGTTCTGTATCCAGGCTTGCTGAGGCACAAACGCAACAGAGCCCTGAGGAGAGACACTTGTCTTTACACCACTTCCTCTTAGGACGGATGGGAACAGAGTTCAGGTAAGGGATACACACACCAGATGTTTGCATGAAGACCGAGCGCATGACTTTCCCAAACTGAACCAGCATAATGCAGAAACTGCATTTGCGTATTTGTGGGAATTATTTTCTGTTTTAAGTCATATAATAATTTCCATTCATTTCCACACTGCAAAATACATTTTTGTTTGATGTTTTCATTACATCTGTGAGCTTTAGGACACTCACTCTCTCTCATTTTAAATCATGTTTTAAAGTGGTACGTATTGATGATTCCACTTTACAACTTTGTTTTTACTTTGTAGACGATGAGGTTTGACGTCTGAGGCTTCCGAACGAGCAGTGATATATGCATTTGGAGTTACATTTCAGGCCACCTGGGGAATAATCCTGGTGGTGCTATTTAATACGCTGCTATGTGTGCTAGCCAATTGTTCACTTTGTCTTTGATTCTAGGCAGATAACAGACAGCAAGTTCCTCAAGTTGACAACTCGTCATCAAAACTTTTGAATTGCCGGTGGCAGAACCAGAACAGCAATGATTAAACTGGCAAGTCAAGTCAGAATTAATTTTTTGTTCATCCCACGTGCCCTCTATCATAATTCAAGCACTTGAATTAACTGTAAGTGTAAATGAAGAACTGTAATCGTTATTTGTGCAGACGTCATACCCGGATTGAAACCTCTCCTTCCAGTTTCTCCATTTCGCCCAGTAGAGCAGAGAGCAGCGACGACTTTCCACAGCCAACGTGGCCCACCACTGCCAGCAAGGATCCATGGGGAACCATCACGTTTATACTGGAAACAAACAGTCAGCACTAAAATTCTTCATACAACTGAATTTGAACGTCAATGTTGATTTGCAAATTAACTGCAATAATCACCAAATTGAAGTTAACATTATGAAGCATCATAATGTCATTATAGCTCTATAAACATTTCAACTTTCTATTGTCATTCTTCAGTTTCACTTCTCACAAGCTCAGTGTGTTACACACCCTTGGTTAAGAGCATTTGAGAACAAAGTAATAATAGTCAGCAGAAAATCCCTCACTTCCTTCCTTTATATTCTTGTGAATCGAACCCTGCACACGCTAACCAGATCTACCAGCTTTTTCTGCCACAGCAGGTCAAAAAATAGTACAATGTGGTGTTTCGAGACGTACTTGTGCAGGGCAGGAGAGTCATCTTTACCCCAAGTGAATTTCCCGTTGACGACTGTCACTGCAGAGTCTGTGGAGATTCATGGGAACGTTGTTGCAAACAAAAGACGCAAAAGCATTTCTAAGGTGTGAGTCATCCAAAACCTCTTCAGGCTCTGAATCACTGGGTGAAAGGTTTGTGTAAAAAAAACTAGAACAGAACAGTGGGTCTGCACTCTACTAAACCAAAGAAATGATGTGTTATAATGACTAAGCACTTTTTTTCAAAAGGTGGCAGGTTATCCACAGAAAAGGCTTTGAAATTGTACCAGAGGCTGTGTTCTTTCTGTCAACTGAATTGGGGTCCAGCTCGTCGTGGCTTAGGAACCCTTGGATCCTCTTCAGCGAGACACTGGCCTGAAACAGAGGAACAAATGGACAAACGCTTGGTGAGGGGAACTTGGAGACGTAGGGAGGCGGCGGTGACAGAGGAATGAAAGGGCTCCCACCTGAACCATGCTGCTGATGACCTGGGGAAGCATGTTTAGAGGAAACCGGAGGATGTTAAAGAGTGAGAGCGACACAAAGGCCTTCTCCGCATCCAGAATGTTGTTCTCATCCACCGTCACGTACACGGCGAATGAAGTCAAGGCAACCTGGGAAGACAGGAGCACAGTAGGTAACTTTACTATGGAGGCCAGGATGATGATACATAACCTCTTTATGTTTTAATTTGCACAAAACTATCAGTAAAAGATGGGCTATCGATACCCATACACAGAATTAAAAAACCCCCCAAAAAACCCAAACACAAGCTACATATTTGGTAATCATAGCTGCAGATTATGTCCATTTCACCAAGATAACATCCTCCATCTTTGCTGAGTATTCCACATGTTAAAATATAAATTACCAAAAATATCGATTACAAAATCAATGTCAAAATTGACCCAGATATCTCCTTCCATAGTCATTATCTGAGCTTTTTTTATTGACCTTTCGAAAGACAGTTTCAAATAAAAGCCCTCTGTCACTTCTTATGGGAAAGTAGGCCAAGTAAACACTTGCCAAATTGTATCTGAACATGAATTATGAGACTATCAACAAGGCTTAATGTCAAACAGCAGCGCTGGCGGTAATACGCAAAAAATACCGCATATGCAGATAAAGCATGTCCTACAAGTTTGGACTTCAGATTCAATTCAGAAGTCTCAGTCTAAAAACCTGTTTGACAGTACTAAATATATCTCCCATCGACTATGTGACATTGATGACAGCTGAACTTGACATTCACTCAATGTTTTGTGTCTGACCAATAAAAAAAGCTCCTGGATGTCGGGACCAAACCTACCAGGAAAGGGGCGCTGGTCCAGGCCATGGTCGACAGGGCTCCCAGATAAGCGGTCTTTCTGAGCACATTAAGCTCTTTCTGACGGATGGCCAGGACTTTTTCTTTAAAGGAATTCTCCCAAGCGTACAGCTTCAGCACTTTGATTCCATTCAGGATTTCGCTCATGAGTTTGATACGAGCGTCCTTGTACTGCATCTGTTCCACCTGGGACACAAGGGCGTTTGGAACAGAATGTGTTTGAATACTCTCTCACAAACACAATGGATTAAGTACAACAGCTGAGTCTTCCTTTGACTGTCGATACCTGATAGGCGCGTGTCTTCATGGCAATAACGGCATTTAAGGGGATTAATAAGATCATGACCGCCACTCCAGCCAGAACAGAGGGGCCAAGGTTCTATACAAAAACAGAGTCATTGTCAGTCATTGTACAGACTTGATTTATTCCATATAGTGATTGACTGAGGCTGTGTCCCTACCTGCCATAGGAAATACAGTGCCAGCATAATCTGTAGAGGAGCAGACCACAGCATGTTGAGGAAGGTGGTGAGGTCCATGAACCTCTGTGCATCCACAGACATCAGGTTGACCACCTCCCCTACCGTCGATGAACGTTTGGCAGCATTAGTTATCACCAACGACTAAAGAACAAAGACATGGACAATCATTTTCTGTGGGTAGTGTGGACCACTGCGGTGGTATGGAGTATGTAAGGGTACAAACATGAACCTGTGCAGATTGTCTTTATCTACCTTCCTGTAGATGGCTCCTATGATAGCCGTGCGTACATTCATGCCAGTGACAAAACAGTACTGAAAGTGCTGGTGGAGGATGAGAGTCTGCAGGAAGGCGGTGAAGAACATGAGGAAGGCCAGCGAGTATCCCCACCAGTCAGGAACGCCCTTCTGCTTCGTAAAGGAGATCAACATCCTGTAAAGAAATACATCAAAGGTTTTGTGACATCACAACACCGCTGAGCAAAGCTTACAAAGGTAACTGATGACACCGCATGCAAACACATTTTCCTCTGAGTTGTCTGAAGACTTGGCAGTATGGCTGATCTCCAATAACAGAGTTAACATCAAAGAGTTCCTGGACACTACAATTGATCCCCCACTACCACTCACCAATTCGCACATTAGCAGAAGTTTTGGCTAGTTTTTAAGGGTCGGCACACTTCTAACAGCTTCTACATTTTTAAATAGAATACATGTGTAATTTTTTAAGAACATGCTGAACACAATCAAAAGCAGCATGACTTGACCGCACAGAAACCAAATACAAGTAATGAGTGAAAATGCAATGCTTTGTTGCTATGAATCAACTATAAAGCAGCATTATTCATGTGTAGGTTCATCGGTTATTATTTGCATGTCAAAGTTTGGTGATAGCACATGCTCTCTCAGACAGTAAAGGTATAAAAGAGGAGTATAAAAAGAGAAAATACACCCCATAATGCAAATGTTATTAACTTTTGCATCAGGTGGTGCCGTACAGTTCCATTTAGTACACAGTCATTCGCATTTAAACTGTCAAAAGTTGGAAAGGGTGCCAAAATAACCATACCTCCCCACTTTTTGCTCCCCATCTGCTGGCGGTACTTCCACCTCTTAATTTTAGTTCCATTTCCGGTGAAATGGTCCGATACAATACAGTGCGGCTTAGTTCAGTTCATTTTCATACTGTACGCAATTATTTGCCTTTCCACGGTCTAACGTTGTGAAGAGTATGAATAGGCAGCATGTTTGACAGTTCAAAAGTGTATTGTACTGACAGGAACTGACCCCTACCGGCTTGGGAGAAACATGGGTTTGACCGAGTGATCACACTTTGGTAATAAAACGCATAAAGGAAATCTATGTGATAAGCCATCGCTGATATCTGATCTGACTAGTACAGAGATAAAGCTTTCAAAGAAGCACTGTTGTCATTACGGATCAGACCCGTGCCTTATAAAGTTAAATAGGGTAACATATTTACATAAAGAATTTGCATTGTGAACAATGAGAGGTTGTATCTGAAATACACAGCTAGCAAGCATACTTACTTAACTTGGGCCATGCACCATGCAGATACAATCGGCCAATACACATTTTTTTTGCACAGCATTTTCCTAGATAAAATACAGTGCCAGCAGTACACCGACCCCTTTTTACTGGTAATTTGATTCATCAACTTGTAGATGATGGGGAAAATCCCACGCTCTGTCAGCGAAGCCAGCATGCAAAGGCAACATGCAAATAAATAAATAAATAAATAAATAAAATAAAACGGGATATAATATAAAACGGGAAAATAATACGGGAACAATCATACACTGTGAGGAGGATGAGCAAGTTAAGCACGCTGTAGCAGCATGCCGCCGTTTCATTCACCTGAGCAGCTGAGGGTTGACGAAGGTGACAACATCCTGCAGCAGCTTGTAGGCTGAGCCAATCAGGAAGTAGGGCCCGAAGGCCTTGATCAGCGCCCGCAGGAAGGACGGGCGGTGAGGTGCGGCTTTCTGATTTGACAGCAGCACCTCTACTTCCTCCGGGCTACTCTCGCCGTCCCCTCCCCCTCCCATATGGTTGGAGGAGGACGGTGGTGGCTTGGAGTACAGAGCTTGGCTGGATGGATTCTGCTCACTATGGGTGAAGAATATGAGGAAAACACACACGGGGGAAACCAAATAAACACTATGATGGTGTACAACAATGAAATGACTGTCTGCCTGGAGAAAAAAAAAAGTAACCTCTATCTGGGTGTGTAATTACCCCTCTGAGGAGTTGCACTGAAATTGATCCTATGCAAACATTCCAATCTCAGTAGTAAGTCGCAGTCGGACTCATTGATTTGTGCCAAGTGCCCCACATTGGCTTTCAAAAATGCTGAACTTCAACGGGAAACTGTTTTATTGTCTTTATTATGGCCATAATAATCATCTCCTGCTTCTCCAGCAATCTTAGTTTTATGAGGATGGAATTACTTTTGGATTTGCCAGCCTGAGAGCGAGACCTGTCATTGCAGAGAGTCTATCAATCAATGCCAGACAACTATCGCTCCACTTGCGATGGAAGGCCACCTTACAGAGACGTCCTTCCTGTAAGCTTTGTTCATAAAGTTCCGTCATTAAACACAAATATAGTACTACAATGACAACTTCAAATGCAGGTGTCGCATTCCAGCACCTGGCTGAATTATGACTAAAGTTCAAGAGAAAAAAACTGTGGAATTTCAGCTTAACACCAAATAGATTCCATTGACACAACAGAAAAGCAGCAAGCTTTTCCATTTAGTTTTACAGGTTCCTTCTTTTTACAGTGAAAACAGAAGCAGCCTGATCGAGGTCAAGAGTTCACAATACTTTGAAGCTAGAAATTCTCTTTTAACTCCAGCCACCAAAACCAGTTTTTCCAGGACACAAAGACGAAATGGAATGCAGTGGCGAAGAGGTTGATGGATGGAGCTAAGCAGTTATTAACTTGGCAGAAAAAACTTGCAGAACAACAGGGGGTGGGTTTATTCCTTCTAGAGTGCGAGTAAAGTGAAACATATAGAATTAAGAGTAAGAAAGCAAGCAACGCTGAGTGAAAATGATTTATGAAGGCAAAAGAATAGAACATGAGCGACCTGATGCTGCTAGACTGACCTTTACTATTCGCCTCACGGTAAAAGCTTATTCAGCTACTTGAGGAGGTTAGTTTTGGAGAAAAAGAAAAACATTCACAACTGTAAACACCAAAAGCCAAACCCTCTAAGACAACAGCCTCTCTCCTCTGTTCTGACCCCAGCCAACCACAACAGGGCTTGGACCTGCATTTCTTTCACCAAAAGGAAAAAGGTCGACACTGTAGCAGCTGGAAAACACACATTTTGCTGGGTCATTCACACTCACTTATACACTCTGCATTGACTTTATAAATGCAGTCCACTGAGGAAGCAGATTACCACAATTTGATGTCTGGGGATTAGCTGCATAGGTTTATTTGTCACAAAAACCTGATATATCATATTCACCTGAACAGTAGATCTCCACAAAGCAGAATGGCCCTTTTTTAACAAGGTTTTATCTGAATTCGAACATGTAGACTGCAGCCGAGTCAGAAGTAAACAGAGTAAAGCCTCTGAGGCTCCCCAATCAAATTTCTGTAACACAATTAGAATATGCTAGTCTTTGTTAAAATATGGTGGGCATTCAATCTGATTACTGACCAGCTGAAATATTTTTTTAGTAACCAGATTATAGCAGGTCTCAGGTTTCCTACTCTAACCCAATTTTGTCTATAAGATGCCTTCTTTGTATGTAAACACTGAGATTTAGCTGGGTTTTTAAAAAGATACACTTCAGAACTGAACACACTCTCTTTTGTTTCTTGAAAAGCTTGTACACAATGAGGTGTATGTATTTACTGATATATTGTTTCATCGGTGTATTCTTCCAATTTTTTTCTTGGTAGTTGATCTTGAGAATTATCCAAATAAAATATAGTACATTATTATTATCTACCACATTTAGTTCCCACATTATTGGCCCTACAGAAAATGCAATGGGCAAAGGTCCTTGACAAATTACCTTTTGGCTTTTGCCTGCTCCTTCTCCCACTCTTTGAGTAGTTTCGGCACCATCACCTTGGAGCTGTCGCGCTGGTTAAGAGACCACAAGTCCTTGGACTCCAGGGGCATTTTGTAGCCTTTAATGGCCAAACTGACAGAAAGAAAACAAACGATGAATGTGGTGCTTTCAGTAGAATTGACAAAAAGGTAAGCATACTGTAAACTAACAGCTTGTGTTCTTTGATGCTCTCTAATAAGACTTCCATTCACTAGCCAACATATAATGCTTTAACTTAAATCATCCTCTCAGAGGCAATCTAATTAGAATTGCTTGTCATTTAATTGAGTTTCCTCAATTTCACTAATAACCATTTATGTCCTCTCGGGTAGGATTTCACCCGGAATCGGCTATTGTTTCCAGTACAACGGGAGATTGGCTTACACAACAAAACAGAGAGAAGCTGCTATGCATCAACAAGGAATCTGTGAGCTGAGACAGAAGTCACCGTCTGCACAAAAAATGGTCTGCTGTTACAAATATTGCAACAAAAAAGAAAGAAAGAAAGATGTAAAGCTGCTAAAACCAAAAGCTACCAGAAGTTCTATATGGCGATTCATGCTTGCAAATGTAATTTAAGAGGCAGATCATCACTTTTTATTTTTCCTTTAGGATGAGGACTCTCCTAAACTGCCTCATCAATACAAGGTTTGGTTTATGTGTCCATTTAGCACATTTGCCTTAATACTGGGCATTTCTGCTTGCAGGAGCTAAATACTGGGAGAATTCAATGCAAATAGGTTAATGTTGCTCACACTGTGTGATTTAGAAAGGCCAGAAAATATTTGAGGTGATAATTTTTGCGTCAATATTTACCACAGTTGACAGGCATGTGCAAACCGGCAGGGCTTTGCACACAAATGACTGTGGTTTTTGTGGTGAAGTGGAGGATTTTTATGGCATACTCAACTTAATGTTACTGCATGAAGCACATTCATTCTTTATTTGGTAAATATCTGAACACATTTCATGTGTCAAGTTTTGTTGTGAACTATTCTCTTGTTCTTTGTATAAATTAGCCTTCTCATTTCCATCTGTTGTTTCTGTTTTACCTGCAGCATAGACTTTCTCACACATGCCTTCCCACACTGTTTCTTATACCTAAATTCAGATGTTTGTCCTGAAACTAAATGTGCTTATTTGCCTCTTCCATGCTACCAATTTCATTTTGTGCCTGAGTGATCCATCTCATCTAAATACTGCCGTTTGCATCTGCTGTCATTCATACAATCATATTACATTACTCGCAAAACTCACAGAACACACAGAATAAATGTTGCCCTTTTATCGTAAAACATTTCTCTGTTCTTGGCTCAAAGAAGTAACTTTTTGCTACCTGAGGATGTCAAGATCCAGCATTTTGATTTTGATAAGGTCTCAGATGTGACAAAAGAAGATAAGACGCTTCAGCAATGTTCATGAAAGCATGTCAACTTTAAATAGGCAGCATATGTCCTCCACTGTGCTTATGTTCTTAATATACGTCGCAAAATCTCATTGACCACACATCGTCTTTCTATGGGTGTTGGCCTCAACCACACAGTTAACTCACCTCGTAAACCACCAAAACGTTATGGTGGATAGAAAACCTGCCGTGGTTTCAGGACAGGGATTCTGTGCAGAGAAATAGGCCAGAGGGGTTAAACAAGGAGGATATGCCTCTTGGAGCAGGCAGTAACAACTCTGGTCTGTGTGTGTATGTGTGTGCGAATGACTGTGTGACCTGCTTTCACAGTGCGCAGCCCCGGAGCAAACTCAGCCGCCCTCAGACTCTCAATAACCGGAGTGCTGGGTCGACGCTATGAAGCGATGTGTTTCTCACATGTGGCAGATGTGCACACAACCTGATGGGCACATGACTCACCGGGTCCGTGACAGCACTTGAGAAGAGAGGAGGTTTCTCATTGAAGCAGCACAGAATCAGCTCACAGACAATCAGGCCAAAGTAGAAGTAGAACGTGGTGAACCGCAGCTTGTCTTTGACTTCGCTCTGCAAATGGAAACAAGGATGGTGGCACAGGTCAGCAGGAAGCCCCATTACGTATTGATCTTTGACGTAATCTATCCTTCTGGAAACCTGTAATGAATAACTGGATCAAAAGTGCAAATGAACAGGAAGGTCTAAGAGTCGCTTCAGTCTACAATGAAAGCAATGTTATGTTGTGACAAGTTGTACTGAAACAAAGACGCAAATTAACATGGTTGGGGGATATCAGATAATGCTCTAGAACTATAAGTCCCCTTGGGTCAGGGCTCCAGAGTGATACCTATCAATTTTTAAGGTGCGAGTTAAAATTTAACGAGGTCGCACCAGTGCGACTTGCGGAGTAAAAAAAAAAACAAAAACATTTTTTTTCTCCACACGCGGCTGTGTTAGTGCATTAATGGTTGTGGTTGATGATAAAATATTACTTTCCGGCTCAGTCCGTTGAGTCCCCTGTCCGCTCTCTCTGCCTGTCTAACGCTGTCCCAGTCTGATCACGTGCACCAAATGTACACGCATTGCGCTCACTCATCAACCCCGCGGAAAAAATAAAGTAAAAAAACAGACAAACAAGCCACTTAGCAGCACACGTGAAGTAGTCTATACTTGATTTTTTTGAGAAAACAAATGTGGCAGAGGAGACAAATGGGGTAGCTGGAGATGGGTTAGGAGATGGGGAAGGTGGAGAAGAACCGACGAGAATCTGCGATTATGAGAGCGAAGGACAGTGACGGGTTGGCGAGAGCGAC
>CAESWR010000280.1:97627-110976 GCA_903171835.1 Mullus surmuletus | reverse complement strand
AAAAAAGCACAGGCATGTCTATACTGATAATAACACAGATGAGGAGTCACAATATCAATCGACTCACACAAATGCTAATGTGCTAATGCTGTGCTAATTATCTTATCTCTATCAGCTGTTAAAAATGAACACTGTAGTTGTATTTGTATGCTTTTCCCTAATCTTATGCTTCTCACATCTCTCAACCAGGTTGGACAGTGAATCATTTAATGTCATATAGAGGTTGTTTTTTTTTAAACATAAAATAAAACTATGCTGTTGTCCTAGTGTGTTATAATGTCTTAACAGAGTCAACCGTATTTGAGCAACAAGGCCAAATTCTTGCAGTTTGCAAACAAGCAAAAGTATCACGCACTGCTACTGCACATGCCGAGTCAGGCTCTTATTAACCCTGATGACACGCCTATTGAGCACGGCTCTGAAAATGCCTCAGCTCAGTGCCGTGCAGATTCCACTCAAAGGTCCTCAAAACATCGAGTGACAGCCACTCAATGATTTCTGGACCTTTGGTGAACAAGAGACTGTAGCCTTATTTGAGATCTAAGGATAATTGCAATCATTGTTCAATAATAGGGGCAGGAAGCAATTTGGTTCATGCATTACTTGCTTTTCGAATAATAATAATCTAATGTTGCAGAAGATGACCTTACCTTTTTTTTTTTTCAAATAGTTAAAATCCAAGAAGCATCTTTTCTGAATACTCATATACAACTTCCTTCAACTGTGGGTCTTAATAGGTAAATTTGCCTTTAAATATTCTTTCCCAATGGAGCCTCTGTATGACACTGTGTATTCAGAAACCACATCTCCAGTGTTAGTTCTGCTTCCAGTTGATTTTGCATCATATGCAAAATGAATTTTGCAAAAACAAAAAAATAAATACTGTACACACATAGGTTGCTTCTCAGCCATGACATGCAAAATACTGTTCTATGGCCTTACCATAGTCATGCCAACCACCAGGGGCGTGACAAAGTAGATGGGAGGCCGACTTTGCCCCTGGTGCAGCTCGTAGAATGTGTAGAAGAGGTCCGTCCAACACACAATCCACAACAATAAACCAAAAACCTGAGGGAGAAAAGAGATGAAAAAATTAGACGAGACTAACAAGGATGGGGGTTGAGATTTGTCCAGGACTGTACTCCGTGTTTATTGTCACAATCATGTGCTAGGTGCAAACTAAAAACATCAAAGCAAAATGTGTGACTGGCTAGAGTTCTGATGCATCTTCTTATTTCGTCAAAATACCTAAAAGAGGAAAAGTATGTTCAAATTCGTGTCTTGCCTCTAAAGCAGCTTTCACATAAGTATTCTCTTTGGTTCGGAATGACCGTGTCATTACGAGTAATTTGATTGCTGCTGATGGTTTAGTGATGTTCCAGCAAACATACAATGACGTTTGAGAACTCTCTGCATCACACAGTGACTCAGTGTTTGATTCTCTCTGTCGTGATTTGAATGAGCGGATTACTCAGTATGCATGCTAATATTAGTTTTATATTATATAGATTTTTATATTATATAGACTAATATTTTATATTAGTCTGGTTTGCATTTATGTTAACCAGATGCAAGAAAAAGAAAGCCAAACAAGACTCCATGATTCAAACTTCAAACACATAATTTTGATATAGTATATGAATGTGGCAGCGGGGTGTGGTGATGGCACCGGCTGCTGGAGGAGGGGGAGGAGTGGCTCTGCCGGGGATCAGACAGCTGACCAGAATCAGGTAATCAGTCAGCTATATAAGCATGTTTGTAACCTGGTTCTGGTCTCTTGCAGTAGGCTGGGTCCTGAGAGAGGACCGGAGCGGAGGCGCTGGCTCCAGACAAACACAGAGACAGAGAGAGAGACAGAGCCAGAGCCAGAGCCGCAGAGCCGTTCCTCAGCCCCGACACGGCTGTTAATTTATGTTCCAGTCAGTTTTGTTTTCCCCCCATTTGCTGGGGCCATTGAATAAACGGTCACCCGGCCAATTGAACCTTCCCCGAGTGGGTTTCTTTCACCCGTGAGCCCCCGCGCTCACAATGAACTATTTATCAATACTAGCAACAACTGCTCACATAGTCTATAACTATTGCAGAAACTAAAGGCGTGACACAAACAGATTCAAGATATTTCGTTCTTTCTTTCATAAATAAACAATCAGAGGAGCAATTAAGTTGTCTGCTGATGTAAGGCTGCTTCACTACATCTTTCATAATAAAACTTGCCCTATAACAATTATGCAAGAGTCCCTCTAGGGTTGACACAATGAATATAATACAATGCTAATATTCAGAGATTTACAAATACCTTGCAGTGGCCAGTGAGGTACTAATATGTGCTTCCAACACAGCTACATCACCCTGAGGGGCTGATGTGCATTGGTTTTGATGTACAAGTGTCTCACCGTTTTGAATCTGTTCATGATGGACATCATGATGTAGCCTCTGTTGTTCTTCTTGAGATAGAAGAGGTAGATGGGGCAGACGGCCCAAAGGTAGATGCAGGGCAGCCATGACAGCACTGAGAGCTGGAAACACTTGGAGAGGTCGGGCTGGTCTGTGTTGAGTGTTTCATTGAATTCCTGCAGAAACAGATGAGACAGGGAACGGTAGGTGAGTTGACAGACCTGCATCTTTTATCAAACACACACACACACAAAATCACAAATGGTGCCATCTGCACATAGCCAGAACTACTGGAATCAGCTGACAAGCAGACATGGTAAACACCTAGTACACAACCCTGCCAGAGCAAATGTTTTCTCTCCACCCACATCTGTAAACACTCTAGGAACATGAGCCTGATCTGCCCTCCCTTATGGTCAGTGGGAGGGGAGCAACATGTGAATTCCACCTCTTCACCTCAGTTCCCAAACTTGGCTGACACCTTCAGTGAGAGAACATAATAACCTTGAATTCCAAGATTACCAGCTTTACTGGCAAACACTAAGAAGCAAGTTAAAGGTCAGAGCCAAAGGAGCCTGACCACATTCCTCTAACCATGGGTTTTTTTCCCCACACACTTTACCTACATGTGGAAATCTGATACTGAGTGAATGATGGCCCAGTCATAAACATTTGTGCCACAATTCCTATATCACTGAAATTAAAGGCTTGCAGCTCTGATTAACACACTGTTGCTAGTGGCAATTTACTTAAAGTTACTTGTATTAAATTCATTTCCATGCCGAGCCGAGCCTGTGAGCGTCTTTAACCACTTGCTGTACAAAGATGCAAATAGAGATAAAAAGTAGAAGGGAGAGTACGCACATTTGAGTTGACATGTGAACACTTTTACCTTCAGTTTTTCAACTTGCATCACATGGACAAAAAATGCACACAAACATGGATCTTGAATGAATTTTTTTCCAGGTGGTTCAAACTAAGACCTGTTGAAATTGGTTGGCCACTGCTAGAAAAAAGTAGTACAAAAATACTTCATTGTGATATTAAAATATTCACTGTAATTTGTATGAATTGAACCTGTCAAAGATTTGCTCAATAACAGACTTACACTACCAACTCCTCCTGATGAAAACTATTGACTGGGCTTCTATAAACTGAGGAATCCGTTATGTTAGTGTTAGTGTAAGTGTTATGCTTCAGCCCTATGCATGAACAACAACCACCTATGGAAGGGTACAGAGCCCCAGGTGAGTAGTCATGCCATTCTCACCACGTAGATTTACAAATGTTTCATTGCAAGAACAGCCTAAATGCAGAAAATAAATCTATAGATGTATTCATTAAAAAAGTATGGATAACAGCAAGTTTACTTACTTAGTAAAACACATTTTACAATACCCACTCATCGCTAAAACAGTGACCACAAACTGTTCCAAACACTAAAACCTAGGACTTTTTAAGCATTACGAACAAGAGATGAAAAAAGATATTAGCCAGAGATACGCCTAACGAAAAAGAAAGCTGTACAAATAATTCCATAATCACCTGCGCAGGTATGCCTCACTTGGCCAATCGGCAAAACCTGAGAAAAACTGAGGAGACTGACAACAGGACACGCATGACCACCTCTGTCCTTTCAAAAGGTCACAAACCCTCCACTTGAGATAACATGCTCATGTTAAACCTTTACACCACATTGTATGAAAACAGTGTGATTCATTTACTTTGCTGGAGAGGAACAATATGTGAGCAAGCCACAGGACATCCGGGGGAGAAAGGTAAAGTAAACATGAATCATAGCGAGATGCAACTCTGGCATAGCTGTTATCGTTCTCCTCTGGACAAACACAGAAGAGGGCCCACCCACAGATAGAACCCAGATAAACACAGCTGGCAGTCTCTAGCCGATCGGCGTCCATCACCACACCCATGAGCGCCAGCATACATGTGTCTTTGCTCAGTGGTGCTGGTGGAGGCATTAGGCTCATGAACCCTAAATTCATTTGTAGAATTGTGCTTTGGTCTACTTGACATGGAGAGCCTTCCAAAAAATGTACAAAACATCTTCATATTTCTCACTAATCTCCATATCCCCCAACCCCCAAGTCGAATATTCACTCAGCATCTGTTTTCAGTCTAAACAAGGACTCACTCTGGCTTTCAATAATGACTCAATGGGTAACTGAATAAACACGTCACCACTAAATCAAACATTTCTTAACATAGCTTTTAAGGAGCTTATTTCCCGTTTAGCAAACTGAAAGATCACTGATGAGAAAGGAAAATCAGGAAAATGTGTCTTCACTTGACAAAAGAGGCAATATTTATTAAAGTGTTTGTTTTTTAATTTAAAAAAATCTGGGACAACAGACATCAGAGTTTGCAAACACAGCTTTGTAATCAGGCTCTCAGTTGTGACTTCCTCCCATAGCATGGATCAATGATGCTGAACCGTGTCATCCAGATGTGTTTAAATCCTATATTTTGCAGGGAAAAAAAGATGTATGTGTACTGTTACACACTGAAGCTCTTACTGAAGACAAAAACTGTAGTATATCTCTCCATTCAGTCTTTCAGAATAGATAATATCACTTAACAGTTTGTCGTATGACACGTGCGAGTGTGTGTGTGTGTGTGTGTGGCATTTGAAGATAACAGCCAGCAACCTGAAGAGGGCGTTTATTGTACCAAATCAAAACTGGCCTCCCTCCCCAGGGAGTCCTCTCACTCGACGGGATTGTTGCGTAGCACCATGTCATCGTCACAGTATTCTTTCACAGCCCTTGGGGATCGAACAATCACCTGACTAAATCAACACAATGTTACATCAGTTTGTCTTTATGCCGCACGAGCAGCAATCACATACTGTGATATCATCAGAATATGAGCCATTTGCACTGAAAGATATGAATAACTGCTTCACCTGTGACCTTGTTTTAAACCTAAACCTTGATTAAACTATAAAAACAAAAAGGATTATGCAACAATTAATGTTGCAATAAACATGCATGGTTGGAGTGTTCCGGAAAAATTTAGTACTGTACTTGGATGAAGCTACATTTATCAAAGAAATGTGGTCTGGCAAGTTGTGATAGCAACAACCAATCTCTAAACTAGGGGTCCTCACAGTTTTTACAACAAACCTCGAATTTTCTCTACTGGTCCTTGAACGTCCTGGATTTGTTCATGTTAAAGGATTTTTCTTTTCTTCTCTCTCTCCGTACAGTGTTTTGAGCTGCTTATCACCATTGCTGCATCCTTACCTTGTTTTTGATTATTTGGCAAATGTTTTTAACTCTTTGTCTGCTCCACCAAGAGTTCACTTGAAGACACTCCTCCTCATCATTAGTATTGACCAGCACCTGTTGTCAACCTTCCCCTACAAATGTGGTTGGCTCAGTGTCTGTTTTGTAACCCTGATGAAGACATCACTGTCGAAACATTGGTACTTCAATCATTACATTTTTTCTACTATTTGCATCAAGTCTAGAGAGTGCAACTGACTTCTCTTTTTTCACTGGTATGAAAATATTTTTTTTGTGATGGGTTTACAATCGTATAGCACCTGACCACATGAAAGTTCAAGTGGAAATGCATTTAAAACACATAGTGGACCGATTGGGATCTGATATTTCAAACCACTTCTGAAGGTGGTCAGGGACGGATTCCGGACACTTCCAACACCAGTGTCCACATACAACAGCCACTTCGAACACCAGTGTCCACATACAACAGCTCTGTGGGTGGAAATGTGCAAGCCTGACAGTGCACATGCAGCATAGCTGACCAGTCTTAATTTGCAAAGGTCCCCCGGACAATCAAATGATCAGACTACAATGTGGACATTGGAGACACATGTTAATATCAGGTCTATATCTATTCTATCACCATTTGTTTGCAAAAAAAACATAATAGCTGTCTTCAAACTTGCTGCATCCTAATTGGTGCATGGCAGATTGTGAAATAATAATTGTAGAATGAGCTTTACAGTATTGACAAACAGGAAAAAAAAAAGCACCACTGACGCCACAGAGATGTTGAGTTTGCATGGGTCTCTGAAGCTTTAGTACAAATGGCAAAAAATATTTTCATCCTCTGACATGCTTTGTAATCTGTTTTCAAAGATTGCATTGACTCTTTTTTCACCCATATACACACATATCGTGTTAAAACCTGAACAATGACCTCACATTATTGCTAGATTGTCCTATTGGTATTCATCAAGTCTAGAACTGCTCCTTCAGGATTTGTTGCAGTATAAATAAGTTGAAGTGAATTGTTTGATTAATCAACATTTCCGATGTCATCAAGGTTGTAGAATATCATAGACGTTTCCAGGCAGGCAACTGTTGCCCACCAAAACTCAAAACTGAAGAAGCATCTTGAATGAGAGGCAAACCGTCTTCTCAAACACTAAGTCCAGTTGCCCACTTGGATATGCTTCACGGTCTCTAGCTTGCCGCCTGATGGTACGTTGAGTGACAGCTTTGGTTTGGTTTGCCCCAGAAGGAACTTTGAACCCTGAGCTGTTGGTGTGGAAAATTTGATTAAGTTTGTTCTCTCCCCCTCTGAGCTATTTTCATTTTCTAAACAGTAATTCAGAAGAGAAATGAATGCCTCTTATCACTGTTAGTGTTTTTTTTTCCATCTCATTTTATGAGTAGTCCTGCTGTTATTGATTTTTGTGAACAATTAAATGTGAAATACTGATATTACCATGGCTGTTGAGCCTTATTATATTGCTAGTGCCATCCTCCATACACAGCACGTTGTAGACTTGACATGACTATATTTTCCTTTATTTTACAGACTCCCACCTTTCAATCAAGAAGCTCTTATGAATCTACTGTCAGTTCAGTCAAGACAATTTAACCAAAATGTGTTCAACTTTCATATCTTGCATTTACAGTTGGTCTCATCGTAAATTGTGTTATTACCCTTGCTTGTTTACATATAAGACTGACAAAGAGTGTGGTAATTGCAACCTACAAACACTGCATGTTGGGCAGTGTCAAACTGAGTTCACTTGTTTAGAACATTTGTGTGAGGCTGAAGTGGAGAAAATGCGAGAACTTTGGGAGATGTCGAATGGGGGTGGAACAAATACATGTCCTGATAAACAGACTTGGAAATTCTAGATTGTATAGCTCATTAATTGAGATGGAGGATAAAATGATTCCCATAGTGATAGCTTTCCAAATCAAGCCAACAGCATTAGATTCTGGTCCTTCAGCCTTAAATCCTTTGACTACTTCTTTTGTACTTTGATTTCTAACTTTTACCTATAGCAACATAGTTAGGTAAACTTTATTTTCTTCTTGCCAAAATATTGTCTGTGTGCATGTAGTGATAAATTTAGCAGGTAGTCTGAAAACTACAAAGGAGGTATTATGATTCGGATTTTATATGAAATTTCAAATGCAATTTTAGCAACAGCAAACTATGCTTGCTTTAAGGGAGATCAGTTATCATGCTGTCTAAGAGTTTTTAATGGACAGTGGCAGTTGAAGGAAGTCCTCCCTCTACATAAAATGGGCAATATGGCACACCTATATGTAAACATGAGTACCATCAGTAAGTGTGTTTACATGATGGTAGGAAAAGTCAAACCATTGTGTTAGCCTGTTGGAGTTTTAAAAGACATGTTATCAGCTTAGTGAAACAGTAATATCTTCGTCACATCTACATAACGCGATGTGAAATCGAGCATCGCCACACTGGAAAGGGCTCTTCCCCAGAAGTTATTCATGGGAAAAAAATGTAGCAGACAGTCGGGAAACACCACACCACATGTGTGCAGGCACCTGCACTGAGTGAGGCTGAACTCTGTTCAAAGAGGAACAAACCACCAAGCCATAACCACTGTTTGTGATGATACGACACAGCTATTCATAGCAAACACTGTCTAAATGACCCTAGAATACAGTCTGATGCAAGAACAGAGCAAAACTTCAGGCTATTATCTAATGTGGGACCTCATGAGGACTAGCTTAGAATCAGACAAAAACAAATAGCTTCGACTCAGCCTCCTTCTTAGAAACAATTAAAACAGGGACGCAAGTGCACCTTGTTTGGCTAATTTTCACAGAAGTTGAATATTGATGACAGAATGTCTGCAGCCTCACCTACAAACTGTTCTAGAGGAAACACATGCCCAGACATGAGGTTGGTTTCAACCAAAAACAATTATAGAAATTTTGGTAAAAGAGAGTCACTTGTTAATAAAGTTAATCACATATTTCTTCAAAAATCTTTTTTAACCAAAGATAAGTTAATGTTACCCATAGAATGAAATTAATTATTATTTATTATTATTATTATAATCATAATAATAATTATTATTATTATTGTCATTATTATTATCGTTTATTTAGTGCAGATTAAGATGATTGAGATAATTGAGTCACTTTGAAATCAGTGGTAGGTGAAGGACTACAAACGTTCTCTGGAGTATTCAATGGTTTGTTAAAATACAGAGCGGACTCTGCATCTGTTCTCTTTTATAGTGAGAGGCTGTTGAGTGAGTGGCATGAATAGGAGGCTGACGACAGTAATGCCTGCAGGAGGACAGGAACTGCTGCTGGCCATTTCCTCTTATTCACCAGCATGGAAAACATTAGCAGAGTCATTCATAGATTGCTTCCCATCAAAGTGGAGGCTGCCACATTCCTTGATCACACATTAAAAGGAGAGACAGTACGAGTTCTTGTGGGCAGAATGTAATGATTTGCTGTGTTCCCTGGAAATGAAAACCAATACAAAAATCTTAGCGAACACACAGGAAGTGCCTGAGACTACACAGACTGAAAGGAGAATAAATCACAGAGCAGCTGCATCTGGACATGGATGACATCAGGAAACACTCATGGTTTCAAATGGCATCAACTATTTACATCACTTGAACAGCGAGTTGGGACACAAACGCTTTGACATCATGTGGTTCACACATGACACATGTAGTGCAAACAGGCTGAGAGACCCTCTCAGATTTTTCAGTAAGCAGTGGGGGAGGTTAATGTGGGTTTTTTTGCTGGGTCAACTGCTTTTCAAATCAGGAAGTAGTGATTGTACAATTCCTGTTATGCTGCCTTTCAAAATGAATGACCAGAGAAAACAGTCCACTTGAGTAAAGGCCTTGTATTTAAATTCATTCTTAGCAAGAAAACAAGAAAAATCAAACTTCAAAGCCATTACGACTTAAGCCTAGTTTATACTATGCCGAGCCCTCTGTGTAGCCTCTGCATCAACGCAGACCCCTACGCAGACGCGTTGACATGCCCCTCTCCAAAATGTAGCAATGCATCGCTGCAACGCCTATGGCTGTGATTGGTTCACACAGAATACAGTAGGGTTTGTGCCATCAACTAAAAAGTCCTTGAAAAAAGCAAAGCACTTTGGGTAACTTTTGGTTCTGTAAAGGGCTCTATGAATAAATGTTAATTGATTGATTGATGTAGTTTTCCCCAATTGAAAGAAAAAAAAGAATATATAAACAATCTGCAAATGATTTAGAAAATGACACACTGTCTAAATCTACTGATTCAATACTATGACAGAGTCCAAGTGTAGGAAAGATGTACAATGAAAAAAAGCATAGTATTGCATATGAATCAGTATCTTTTAGCTTAATTGTGTTGGTATTCCAGCACTTTGAGTGGAATAAGTCAAGTATTCAATATGTTGAGTCATACAACTAAGCAGAGTAATTCTGTAGGAACTAAGGATGTGTCATACAAGTCTGAAAAAGTACAATGATGTTTGAGTGAGAGAATGACTCGAACATTTCTATTAGAGGCAAAATGTGGAAGCGGTTGATGCCACATTTCTGATTGACGGTCATTAATAGTACTACTGTTGTTTCACCTCGATGGGTGGATTCATGGTGTGGGAGGGCTTTTAATTTTGCTCGGACTATAAATCTCTGCACTGCAGAGAGTTGAGTAAACATAACACACCTTAACTACACAGACTAATCAGAAACTCCAGAACTTTCCTTGACTACTATTACTTGACTATGCTCCTCAGCTCCAACTTCCTCTCTTCAGTTTCCATTCACCTTCACCTACAGCCTACCGTTAAAACCCAAACTAGAAAACAATCCAGTCTTGGGCAACACCTCACTGCCCTCACTGCATTAAGAGCCCAGTGCAAACAAGGCAAACGCCCACCAATTGTAACGCAAGACTATAATGCTTTTGACAAAGAGTCCTCAGACGAGCTATACATTCTCCAAAGCTTGCCTCTCCTTATAGCATATACTGTATACGCCGTAATGCTTTTGTAATTGGAAATCCCTCGTCAAGAGATGTGTTTGCTCATGTGATTAAAGATTATGGATAGAGGTCACTGTATATCAAATGGATTTTAATGGATTATACTGATCCTCTCCGCTGAAGTTAAGGGTTGCTGCCACTCCAGTTTTTGTATTGTTATTTCATTTTCTATCAAACAAAATTATGCCAGGCTAATTAGCAAGTTTACTATGTGTCTTTATGGGACATTTTTAGTCATTCTAGCTTGGGCTGTTTTGGGCTCCCTGACTTTGTTCCGTTCTTCTCTAAAGAGCAACGTGACAAGCTAAATGATGATGTCAAACAATACTGAAGTTACAACAAGAGGAGAGCAGTTGTGTATTCTCGTCATCAAAGACTATGTCATCTGTGAGCATCGTTAGTGTTTATATGTGCTCTGTATCCAGCACTGCGTTCTCTTTAATCGTTTCCTTTATTCATCATGCAGATTGGTGGGTTGTTTTTGCAGCATTTAAACCACCTTGCTAGTTGCTGTTGTTTCCATTTTCACCTAATATTCAATTCTCATGTTCCTCTGGTGTTTTTTTCAAAGACTACCAATACCCAGGCAATGGGGTAGCGACATTGTCTAGAATTACGTTTTATATCCCCTATCTGTGATGTGATCATTACCATTTATACGGCTGGCTTGGAGCTATGGACTGGATCCCTGACGTGATCTGAGACTTAAATTTGAGACTTTAATTTGTGTGTTTAAGTTCCAAACCAATGCTTCAATACTAAGTAGTGTGTTCACTTCTGGGGTTAAATAGCGAATGGAATTAGCAAAATGAAGAATCAGAGAGGGAATTGATAGTACTTAGACCAATAAACAGGATAAAGTTTGGACACAACTGTTAACAAATGAATCAATTTGAACCCGAGGCCACAGAAAAATAGGTTGTGACTTTCACACTGTTGAGTTGTGGGGGGATTCCAACTGCTGACCTAACACAAGAAACTAGTTTAGGTCACCTCAGATGGCCTCAAAAGAAAAAAAAAAAGGAACAAAAAAGAAAAAGCCATTCCCCTACTACAACATTTAGCCAGGAGAAAATCAGGTGCATAGTCTTATCCAGTTTACAAAAAACAGTGTCCAAAGCTTCAGGCTTGTTGCAATGAAATTTATTCTTGGCATTGTGGGCCACAAGGCACCCCAAAACACATCTAACAAGTCTCTTCTCAGCGCTCAGCATGGGAAACTAGACTGGGTTAACACCGCTGATGACTTTTTGTTTCTCATTCCGGAGGCTTCTTTGGTTCTGACTTGCTGCTCGGGAGTTTAAAAACCTGGAACTCGCCATCGGCCAGTCAGACCAAGCCTTTCATTTGAAGGCTTGGTGATTCTAAAATAAGTCTAGTTATGTATATTGCTAAAACATACCGCGGCCAGGGTGAATGCGAAAGCGTCACAAGCACTTCCTTATCCCCCCCCCGCCCCCGCAAGTTGATTTCCGATTAGGTTGCCTTATCTTCATTGCCTGGACAACAGATCTGACCACATGTGAAGTCAACACCATTGCAAATTTAGCTGTATGGTCGAATTTGTTCAAGCATTTCCACCTGATGTATACATCAACAGCAAAAAAAGAAATTACATTTAAACTCATATTTACTACACAAGGCTACTGTTTTATGACTCATCCTCACAATAATCATTCATTCATTCATATCCCAACAGCATAGAAACCAACTGCCCAAGGTAGCACACATGTCAAATCCCTTATCCTATCCTATCACTCAGCAATCCATTCATTTTCATTCATCAGTTGCTGAGAAAATAGATGAGATGCTCATTGATATAGTAAAACGGATCAGCATCTACCCCAAGGGCAGTATCGCAGTATTTGCATCACTGCAGGAATTTAAAAAGCACATTGCAAAAGGAAGTATGGACCCAGTCACCTGCAAATTCTTAACCCACGTCGTCTACAAAGTGTGGTGACGCTGATCTAGTCTATGAAAATAAAAGTCTTCTCTATTACAATTCTGAGCTAATGTTTTTGAGTAGTTACCTCGATCTAATCCACCCTGTGTTATATTCATTCACAATGAACAGCCACGATGGCAGGTTTGCCTTATATTTTCTTTGCATTGTAATTTGCTCAGTATTCCCAGAGGGACTATTGGGTGTCATTAATAGGCCGTCCATTAGCCTCCTACAGTCGCATTGTTATCTCTACTATGCGAAGTTAATACTCCTGTACTGGGACTCGGGGATAACTTTAAGAACCTGGCATGCCGCATGACAAAGCCCCCTGTCATTCAGCTCCTCCGGACAGTCTGACAGATGTGTTTTTGTTTATACCTGAAGACATGAATCAACATGACAGCGCTAAGTATGTCACACACGGCGTAGTTCATAGTCTACAGCCGCCGCAGCACTTGTGAATGGCTGCCAGTGAAGAAAGCCGCCTTGCGTAACCCTGTCAGGTAGTACAGTGGTAGTACGAGAAGTGGAGCAATGTTGTTGCAAACTGGGAACGGAAGCGCAGTGATACTCACCCAGAAGGGAGACTCCGATCCGCACAAGCGCTCCATCTCCGTGGGTCTCGGCGGGAGAGCGGCGACCACCGCAGGGCTCTGTATCCCCTCTGTAGGTCCGGCGGAGCAGCTTGCCTTTTTTTCTCCTTGGTGTGAAAGGGACACTCGCGAACACTCACA
>CAESWR010000280.1:66976-79636 GCA_903171835.1 Mullus surmuletus | reverse complement strand
TTAATCAGCTACACAACCAGTACACTCTTTTTGTCTCTTTGCTGCAGATTCAGCATTGAAGGTTCCAACCCCGAGTATCTGCAAGGCGCTCAGCTGGAGGCGATCATGTCCGGACTGCGCCCCCTGGTGGTGTGGATGTCCAACTGCTTGGAGCTGCTGCAGTTCATCCAGTGCCAGCTGCCTCTTATTCTGGAGTGGAGAGCGCGAGAAGAGCAAAGGCAGGGCTGTGAAGAAGGGATGGAACCAGGGGAGATGGAGGAGCTGAAGAACTTGGGTGAGTCCATTATGTGACATAATGCTCAGCACTACTTTTGTCGAGGTGACGGTTGGGTGGAGTTACACCGAAGCTCTCCACTGTGTGTCCATCAGCCCTGTTGGAGCTTCGTCTGTCACGTGTCCGTTCAGCCAGTGAGGAGACCATGGCCGTCCTGGAGGAGGTCATCATGCTCGCCTTCCAACAGTGTGTGTACTACATCACCAAGGTGAGCATGTGAAGCACTGGTATATGATGTTACCCACAATACACCATGCTTGAGATGCACATGAGAGGAAATGTCACATAGAATTTTGACCTTGGCATTTGGGGTCAACTTGGTTCCTCCTTTATTAGAGTTGGAAAATAATTTATCTAATCACATTTAGAACTCCCCGTGATTGATCGATTATTATGTCGCCACATCCTAACGCCCTGCTTCAGTGTCTGCTCATAAACATTAACTCGCTAAAGTGTTATATATATATATATTTTTTACATATATACATAAGTATGTGTATGTATGTATGATGGATGGATAGACGAATGGAAGGATTGATGTATGGATGGATGTTTGGCTGTGTGTGGGTATGTATGCCTATTTGAATGTGTGTATGTATGTGTGCATGCATGTGTAGGCTATGTGTGTGTGTGCGTGTGTGTTAGTAAGTATCGACTCTGTCAGTAGCAGTGTTGTGACCCTGACAGTGATGAATACTATGATGTGGAATTAAGAAAAGAAAATAATCAGTGACAAGCTGAGAATAAAGAGTCCAGTTAGCTGTGTTGACAGCTTTCTAATAGAGCCATCATGACGGACCACCAGACCACACTGGGGGCATTATGGCAGAGCAACAAGACACGGGCGGCCTTTATGCGTCTGTGTTGGAGGAGGATGAAGGACTCAAGTCTTTCAGTGCTGCCAAGAAATCTTTGCAAATACTTCTCATGATTACCTGTGAAATGTCCACAAAAATACCTCTATAGAATGCACATATCCATATAAATGTATAGAAATACTCAAGTAAATGATTGATCAAGTTTATTACCGCGGCTGAAATGGACCCATACCTGACCGCAGCTTGTTATTTTGGTTTTCCTGCCCAGATTTTGACTGTAGTTTCATTTATCCTTCAGATACCCATTGACCTGATGCAGCCAAAAACAGCTGCTTTTTTTGTTTTGTTTTGGCATGACAAACTCTACCCTAGACAATGTTTGAAAAGAAACAGCAGACCCATCACAGCATTTGGTCGTCAGCTGTTACTTTCAGGAGTTGGCAGAGACCAAAACAGTGCTGCAAGGGGCCAATGAAGTTGAGATATGTAGCGGCTCGTATGACTACTGCAATCACTACAATTATTTTATTCATGAATGCACATTTGAGATCAAACATTCCTCCATTGTGACATTTGCTCACTCCCCCTCTCCTCATAAGAAAAAGAATGCTCTCCAGAGACATTAGCCTCAGAATTTTGGAGCGCTGAAGTCTTCTAAACTTTCCAGCTGAAGTCAGTGAAGCACTGTGACCACGATGGATTTAAAATACTAAAATGTGTCTTTCTCCCAAGAAAATAAGTGATTTCATTGTGCTGTAGCTGCCATATGCAGTTTTGTGCCGTTTTCATTGAAGCGCCACACCCATGACATGGAACAGTTCAGACAAATTTCCATTCGAGCTGTGTGGGTGTGGGTCAAAACAATTTCCAAAAAAATATGGACCGGGAGAGAGAGATTTGGCCCGTTTGACTTCATCTGCCTCCTCCACCGATCGCCAAACCCGATATAATGGCCAATAAGTGAACTGCACGTCCACTCTGATCCTGCTCAGCTTTGGCCTTCCGCTGACCGGGACCCTCCGAGGCAGCGACGATGTCAAGTATTCCGCCACATCAGAGATAGTATTAATGCAGCGCTGCTTTGACGGGCCATTAGCTTAGCATCAGCCAGGCCAAGGTCTCATATGTCTTGCCAGTTGGAATTCAGACAGGCTCTAGGCGTGACGCGTCTGGTTTAAGGCATCATCTTCCCATGCAGGAAGGAAGTCGACGATAGCGCATTGTATCTCTGCCGTGGAAACTACAGGAACCCACGAATGGCTGATGCGCTGAAAGTGCGAGGATCTGTGCATTTTGACAAAACCCTTGGCAAGCCTGGCTGATAAAATGAGCCCCAGATGTGGTTTGTCGGTCAATAAATATTCCTGAAATGCAGCGTTCAAGCTTGTGAGTTTGACAAGCGGCATCTCATGCAAAATTGATGCCCAGCTCCTGTACTCCCGTCATGTCAATTTATCTTACATATTCATTATTGCCTGTTATTCTGTCACACCACGTCGGCTGTAATCTGTTTGTCCTTCATCTGAGCATCTAAGCCTTCTTTTTTTCTTACTGAACTGAAAATGATTCTGAAGTTGGTTGGCGCAAATTGTTTGGGGTTTGCCAAGACACTCAATCTTGGCCTCAAGCTCCTGTGACCCTTTCCCTCTAGAGATCTGACCCCCTCATAGTCTGACTATACAGAGTAACAGAGACTTTCTTTGACTTAACATTGAGGTATACCCCATGAAAGGTACACTCGCATCTTCTCCTAGACGTAGCATCACCTTACGTTGATAGTAAAATGATGTAGGCCCAAGAGACGTGTACACATTCTGTCTTCAAAACAAAAGCACCACCATTGTTTATGAGGTATAGAGGTTGCATTTTTGTAAACAGTTGGAAGTTGTTGATTTTTCCCACTTGCCAACTTTAGTGCTGAATGGCCTGAAACATTGGAAAAATTGAATTTCATTGGCCGTTTGTTATGTTAAACATATTTGGAATTTACACGGTTATCTTCTCACCTGATAAATGTTTAAGACGTGAGAAAGTGAGCTTCTAAGGTCACTCAACATTAGGACGGTTTTGAGTTTCACCGTAATTAAGGTGCATTGCATTGAGTCAGTTTTCCCAGTGTGAACGCACTATATATCCAAAATAAGGAGTTTAAGCGTGATTTGGAGCGTGGCTTTAGCTTGAACGTTGTCTAGCTTTGCTCTTTGGTGTCATCCATCATGGCTGTCACTTCACAGCAGGCTCTGATCCGCCTTCATCCCACACTGACAGAGGAGATTGGCGAGGAATGTGGTGAAGTCACCGGCGTCCAGCTGAGGACTAACCTGCCTCATAATTCACGGTAGTTTCCTTTCTCATGGGTGTGAGTTGATGGATATTTGGAAGAACCATGGCGACCATGTTCCACCACGTAAACATGGCAGACATGAACCTCCAAGAGCAAGCACGAGGTTAGTCGGTCTGGTGGACCTTTGCCATCTGCACACCAGATCTTCGTCAAAACAGAAAACAGAAGCTGCATGATTTTCCCAGATTATCTGTTTACTTTGGGGGGATTTCATGCCGACCCATCCAATAGGAGGATAATTGCTGTGGCGGGGAAAACAAAAGGCGCCACTGGTGAGCAGCCATTCCAGCGGCAGACGTGTCTCCGCGAATAAAGACGTATTTATCCCAGCTTGTGGGCAAGACTGTGTGTTTGCTTACCCGTTACAATGAGGCGCACAAATAAGGGGCCAACGGACCATACACGCTTTAGTTTTTTGCCAGGGAGACAATACGTGCCACGGATGCATGTGGTAAACCCAGAATCCAGCCGTGTTGAATGAATGAATGAATCCCCTCCGCTTGGCTCGGCCCAGTGACATTTTCCAGCCTGAAACACAGCAAGATGATTTGGCATAGTCGGTGTTTACTCATTTCCATTGTCTCATGTGTGATGGGGGCTGTGGCTGTCTACTTATGTTGCGCTGCTCGTGTACTGCCGGCTTGGGCTGACGGGGGCTCTACAGTAAATGTAAAATGATCCGCTCAGGGCGGATTCCTTCAGAACTCTTCACTCAGCAGTCCTGTTGCAGCACCATGCCAAGCCCACATGAGCCATTTTCAGCTTTTCAGGAATGTGGATCTACGGCTGGGCCTCGGAAGCTCGGTGGGTGTAAGAGTCAGATCGCAGGGAAGGGGGGGATGTCTGTGTACAATTAACCCGAACAAAGCCAGCGTTGTCCGAGGTTGCTCTGAGGAGCAGCGAGGACCTCGGAGAGGAGGGAGGAAACGTCACAAACGCTTCTGCTGACTCTCATTTCTCTGGGTTCCTTCTATCAAATCTTACATCAGCTGGATTGTAGTGTTAAAAACCAGAGGTGGAGATGCAAAGGCAACATGGGTGGTCCAAAATCTGGGTTAGAGGGTAATATGTTTAATTTATCCCAGTGATCAGAACAGCCACCGCAGAACGTTAACTTTTCCAACCTCAAATTGACCCACAGGAATTGTCAACAATCTCCAGATCTGCACAGATGAGTGAGTCACTCTTGCTGAACTAAACTGCCTCCCCTTGCTCATCTGATTCTGTCCGCTCAGGTCCTCTATCCCATCCTGCCGGGCCTCCTGGACTGCAACCCTTTCAAGGAGAGTCCCGACCAACAGGCGGCCAGCGAGGGGGCTCAGGTGGTGGGTAACGGCGGGCTGCAGGTCCCCGGGGAGATCGAGCAGGTCGTGGAGGTCCTGACCGAGACCCGGAAACTTCTGTCCGACTCTCAGCTCCACCCGGAGGTTTCCTCACAACTCGTTGGCTACCTCTTCTACTTCATCAATGCATCCCTCTTCAACTCGCTCATGGAGAGAGGTACCCACGTACAGCTCTGAAACACACACACACACACAAATGTATATTGATAATTATATTACACCGTTCTGTAGAACTACTGTTCTAATCACCGAGAAGAAGCATGATAATGACACCAACGCAGAGGTGTCAAAAGTATTCACATTCATTACTCAGTTAGAAGTATAGATACTAGAGTTTAAAAAGACTACTAGAAGAACTGGTTTCAAAAATAAAAGATGGAAAAAATGCCATTAAAGGGATAGTTCAGATTAGACATTAAGTTGTATGAGATCTTCACCACAAGTGTTGTTCATCAGCAGTGAATTTTCCCCAACTGCGTCCCATAAGCGGAGTTCCAGCCCGGTTTTGGTGTTGCAGAAAGTAGTTCCGTCTAGTTGCTGGGGTCACACGGATAAAGCGTTGTGCTCCAAAAAACAACATGCGTTCAAAGGGGTAATCCGTTTGCATCATGAATTGTCAGCCACAAAAACGTCCGACCTCGCAATCACCTGGCACTACTTTGCCTCCGTTCGTATCACTGCGCACACCATCATCAGCTGTTTCACAGCGTTTATGTGCTCTGAAGGAGAAGTGTCACAGCGGTCCCCTTCTGCCTCCTTCCTCCTTCAGCTAATGGAAAGGTGCGCACAGTGATATGGACAGATGCCGGGTGATTGCGAGGTTGGACTTTTGTGGCCAAGAATTCGTGATTCAAATGCATTACTGAACATGTTGTTTTTCGGAGCAAAAGGCTTTATCTGTGTGACCCCAGCAACTCGAAGGAACAACTTTCTGCAACACCGAAACTGAGCTGGATATCCGCTCACGGGACGCAGTTGGGGATAAGTCACTGCTATTGAACAACACTGATGGTGAAGTTGTTATACAACTTCATATCAAAAAGTCTGAACTATCCCATTAAGGACCAAAGCTTCAGCTGTGAAAAAGGGGCCTATAGTGCACTAGCCCACCTCCCCAAAAAATTAAACTAAACTGACTATAATATTATATATATAATGTATCGTACTAGGCTACATACGTCTGCTATTTCCTTGCTGGAGTGTGACGTGTTTGTGTCATGTACAGGTGCGATGGATCGCGTACAAACCAATAGGATGTCGGAATGGTGTATGTATATACTTCTCATTCAACCAATCAAATTCACTCTACCCAGATGGTGCGATTTATCTGAAGAGGTTTGGGGTATTTTTTGGCGTGTTTTCTTGAAGGATGACAAGCTAGAATAACAACAAGCCAAAATGAAAAAGAAGTAACAGGGATATTTTCAAAATCTAAGGAGGAGAATGTCAGATAATTGCGTAAAAGTAAAAAGTCGGCTGAAAAATAATTACTCCAGTAAGGTATAGATACCCAAAATTTCTCCTTAAGTGAGGTAACAACAACAACCAACATGCTGTGAGCTACGTGCCCAAATGTGGTGTGTGGTAATCATTGTACGTACTACATTTTTTTTAGATCCGATAGCAGTCAGAAAGTGTTGGACCGCATAAATGTTCAGGGGTGAATACACTCAAAAGACACTGAGGAAGGATTGTGATCCTGGTGGTCAGGGACGGATTACTGACACATCCAACATCAGAGTAAATGTGAATACATACATGTAGGGCGCAAGCTAGTGCTATCTTAGAGTTTGGCTAATATTAATTCTCGTGTTTGCTTAGAGGGCATCTTACATTAAAGCGGCAGCAGTACACTGTCTCTACCAGCAGGCGTCCACGCAGTAATGCCACTTCACAGGCCATGTGGACACTAGAGATGCATGTTAATAGCAGGGGTGAATGGATGTGGTCAAACACTGTTGTTGCAGTCACCACATCACTAAAAACACGTAAGTACCAGGATTAAAGGGGTTAAAAGGCTCCCTGTCCACATTACAAGTTAGTAGGTAGATATAAATCTAAATGAGATGGCGCCAGTCTGAGCTCTTACCTCTTCATCCTCCAGTCAGAGAACTGGGGTCTGCCAACCAGATGCTCGTCAAAGGTCCGGCCCTAAAAGACAGAGGTCTGGAAGAGCCCCTCAAATATTCTGAAATCCAAATTGTGAATGATGAATTCACGTTTGTCACTCAATTTTGAAAGAGTAGGGGAGAGGTTCTTAAATGCTTTTCCTCTGACTTTCCCATGTGTCCCTCAGAAAAACATACAAATTATGTTGTTGTGTTTGTCTGAGTGGAAAAAAAGCCAACACATCAATTTATTGTTGTTCTTCATTGCTTCAGAAGGAAAAGTAATTTAAGAAAAAGAAAGAAAGAAAAATCTAATGAAATATCCTGTTTTCCTGACATTTTGTTTGGACCTCCCCTGTGACACATCTGACCAATGAGACCAAGTTAAGGACATCTGATATGCTTAACTTGTATTCTTTGTTGAAGTTTTTCAAATCCAATGACCCAAATAAACCTCAATCTGAAACATCTGCAGATCTGTGGAAGGGGAGGAGGGGGGGAGAAACTAAATTAGGGTTGAAAATTAAAACCAGGAAAAAACGAGATGCGTTAAATGTGCAATGTGTGAATATTATCAGTACACGAATAGTTTATTATTTTAATCAAATTAACATATGACTGACTTGCTTTCATGCTATACCAAGTATCTTATTGCATCAGGATGTGTGTGTTGTGTGTGTGTGTGTGTGTGTGCGTGCGTGTATGAATAGAAGTCTCTCAGTGCGACACTAGTGAGGGTTTCCCCCCCCCTCACTCAATAAGAGACGTGAGAAAGAGCAGACGAGAAATAAGTGGTGGATGTCACGCAGCAAACTTCCCTCAGTTCTCCGTCTGTCTAAAAGGGCTCCCCCTGCTGGCTGACAGCTGCAACAACAGTAGTTAGCACAATTCATTCATTGTTTGAGCTTTTCTTTGACATTGGATGCTTTGGGTCTCTGGGTCAGGCTCGGAGCCGGGCTTCTATCAGTGGTCCAGGGGTGTGCGGGTCCGGGCCAATCTAGACTTGCTTCTGGACTGGTCCCAGGCGGCCGGACTGGGAGAACTGGCTCTGGAGCACACACACACTCTCTCATCAGCTATCAATCTGCTGGCGACGCCGAGAAAGAATTTACTTCAGGTAGGAAAATTGCACACACATGTCCACGCATGCACATGCACATGCACATGCGCACACACACACACACACACACACACATACACACATAGACTCAGCAGTGAGGTTTATCTCACTATAAATAACCGCTATGACAAGCTGAGGATTTTATTTCTGCTTGAGTGGAGACGGCGTTGACTCGACGCCTGTCGTGTGTGTATGTGTGCGTACAATGTGACACGCAGATATTACAAATTAAAATGCAGCGACAACATCTGCACCAAGACCTCGGTCTGCTCTGAATCTGGTTTATGTGACATGGTTCGTTGGCTCATGTTCCAGCTTTCACCTCCTCGACAGATATTTCACCCGCCGCAAAAAAAAAGGGGAAAAAAAAAGCGCACAGACACATTTTCAGCTTATGTGCACAGGTGGTGCTGTGTGGGGGCCAAATCCTCACTGTAAATCTTGTAAAGCTCAGCTGTAGAGGCCCATTTCCTCTCTGCGGGCCACCGGGATAGAATAAACGTTTGCATCAACTGACATTTTTTCATGTTTTATATTGAAATGCAAAGTAATTACTATTAATGACATTAAGACTCACTTCAGAGGTGACCAGAAAAACAAATTATAAACGTGCTGCTGACGCTTAAATAACACACTATCTGCATTTAGGAGAACTTTTAATTGTTTATATTCATGCATTACGTTGTGTCCGTGTGCAGACGTCTTGGGCGTCCCTGCGATCGGACTTCCCCGCCCTGCGTCCGGCCCAGCTGAGCCACCTGCTGACTCTGTACAGCCCCGCCTCTCCCTGCAGACACACCTGGGCTCCATCTGCTCACGACCAGGTGGCGGCACACACCACCGGTGAGCGGTCCACGTTGGGGATGGTTGATCGCATCGAGATGGTCACAATAGTGCAATTTTCACTTCACGATTCGCATGACTCGCAAATGGAACCACAAACATTTATGGGATTCTATGTGATTTTTTTTGTCCCCTCAGCTGATGTCCTGGAGAGCTTCGATACCCATCATCCTCTGGTGCTGCCGGACGCTGGTTACCACTTCCAGCTGGGGCGGGTGGTGTCAGATTCAGCCCTGAGGGACGAACTGAGCAAACTCAAGGAGCTCATCTCAAACCTCTCCAACGCCAGTGATGTCACAGCCACTGGAGATCACCAGGTATCAAAAACACCACCTTTTTTTTGTGTGCATAATTTGGTTGATAAATGAAATGACTTGACAAGGTTGGGAGTACAGCTGTAGCGATATACCGGTTTTGACAATAATGATGGTATTGAAAAAGGACATTTCAATATTGATTTAAAAATGCTTACATGATAATATCGTGTCAATGATTCAGTGCCACTTGAAAACAGCCTAATTTGTGTATGCAGTTGTACAGTTACTGCTTTCATATTGTCTTTATACCACCTTCGACAGGTTTGATTGTAATTAATATGCCAAAGGAGAAAAAATCATAAAGTTAACGTCAGTTTTATTGATTTTACCATTATAATTTAAATGTTGATACATTTTGATATTGTGATAATATCGTTATCGTGACATTTTTTGTCACATTTTCATGATAATCGTGAAGTGAAAATCTGATATTGTGACAGCTCTAGTTGGGAGTTTCTGATAGAACCTTTTTTTACTACCCAACTATCCAGGGTTTAGGTATAAAAAACTTATCTCTGTGGGTTATATCCAATGCAAGTGCTGTTATTTGTTTCTACTCGACCAAATGAGTCTATATTTTATGATCCCATGTATCATTCTTTGTATCACCTTTTAAAAGTTAGGTTTTTTTTGTACAACCGATGGAAATTTTTTCCAGTTTCTGCTTTTTCCTGTACTGAGTCAAGTTAGCGGTCAGCTGGTGAACACAGTGGAACATTTAGTGGGCCAAAAGGGGAAAAAATATTTCCCCCCTGAAAGCTTTTGAAGGGTGAAGCCAAGCTAGCAGCGAGGATTTTTGAATTTTCCACACAAGAATGTGAACTAATTTGAATTCTTGGAAAGTTGAATAAGTGGATGATAGTGTTGCATCCCAAATCGTTCATTTCTATTTGTGTATTACAAGGTGTGCATTTCTCCAATACATGATGATCCGATACGCATATCGATACACGTGTCCTACACATTTAATAAGTTAATATTCAAATGTTGCTATACTCGAGTCGTGTTGATGTGTTGTGTATTTTTTGGGGGTATATTTTTGATGAGTTAGTTTTAGTCCTTCTGCTTTTCTATGTCTTGCATCTCTGTTTTTGTTTTCCTGTACTGCACTGTTGCTATTAGAACCTTATTTTCCCTGAGGGAAATCTGAAAGGATAAATAAAGTTCTATCCTTCTATCTATCTATCTATCTATCTATCTATCTATCTATCTATCTATCTATCTATCTATCTATCTATCTATCTATCTTTCTGTCTATCTGTCTGTCTATCTATCTAGTTATCTATCTATCAATCTATTTATCTATGAGATGCAATTCAGGAACAATATATTTTAAATTGGAATGATTCGATTCAATTCAGTAGGATTTCGATACGATTCAGCTCACTTTAATGGGGTATGAAACAATTCGATAGTTCCTTGTTTTAAGTGGACAATCATTTTACAATGTGAATTGAAATATGTTAATACTATAAATGTGGTATTGCTGCATTCAAATAGATTTATGAAATACTAAAGTATAGTTGTTTTTGACATGCGAATTCAGAAACATGACATTTTTATTAATGTAACATATTGCAATGCAAGAACTTTAGAGAGCCTCTCTGGCAATGAAAAACAAACAATATTCAGGTTCATTAGAAGCATGAAATGAATGAGGGGAGTTCCGGTCCGGTTTCGGTGTTGCAGAAAGTAGTTATGTCTCGTTGCTGGGGTCACACGGATAAAGCGTTTCGCTCCAAAAAACAAAATGCGCTCAAATGAGTAACCATTTGCATCACAAATGTTTTTGGCCAGTAAAAAGTGTGACCTCGCAATCACTCTGTACTAATTTCCCTCCGTTTGTATCACTGCACACACCTTTCCATCAGCTGGAGGAAGGAGGTGGAAGGAGACCGCTGCGAGGGGAGAGAGGACGCGTCGCAGCGGTCTCCTTCCAAGCATGTAAACGCCGTGAAACAGCTTATGATGGTACGCACAGTGATACGAAGGGAGGGAGAATAGTGTCAGGTGATATCAAGGTCGGACTTTTTCACGTCAAAGAATTTGTGATGCAAATGGTTACTCCTTTGAATGCTTGTTGTTTTTTTAAACAAAACGCTTTATCCGTGTGACCCCAGCAACTAGACGGAACTACTTTCTGCCACCAAAAAAGGGGGACAAGTCAGTGCTGATGAAAGAACCTGATGTTGAGGATCTCATACAACTTCATGCCAAAAAATCTGGACTATCCCTTTAAGTCCCTGCTAGCTACACGGTCGGTGAACAAGAATGATATCAACCTTGTGGTTTCAGTGTGACAGGGCCGGACTGGAGACCTTGTTTGCGTCGCCGGCCTTATCTCAGGCAACTGTCCAGAGTCAGACGTCCCCCACCACCATTCCAGCTGCCCTGCCACCTTCACCCCCCTCACCATCACCCCCCCCCTCCAGCCAGTACGTGGAGGAGTTCGGTTCCTGTGGTGCCCTCCTTCTGTCTCAGAAGCTGAGGAATCTGGAGCTGCAGACAAGAGAGACAGAGATCAGGAGGTCAGCCCTGGACCCCTCTTGTCTCCTGACGCCACCCAACACCCCCCATATCATGGAGCCCGTCGGCACAATGGAGGAGGAGGTAGACGGGGAGACGATGCCCTGGGTGTCGGGAGATGAAGGTACGTGAAGACCTCGGCCCAGTCGGCTCCTCCCTCCCACAGGGAAACACCAACGCAATGTTTTTTCTGTTTTTTTATATCCTGCAGGCGGGTTAATGTTTGAATGTCTGGCTGCGCTGAAGGCAGATCGCCTGAGATCCGACTGCGGCAGCATGAACAGAATCGTTGAACTCATAGAAGAAGAAGAAGAGGAGGAGGAGGAGGAGGAAGAAGTGGACAGACACCATGACAACAACAACGACGAGGTCTTTAGCGTGGAGCTCGAGCGAGACCAGAGAGGGGTCGGTCTCGCTCTGGTCGACACCAGGGTGAGGGACAGATACCTTGAACGTTATTTCAAGGTCAACCCCACCGAATTCACACACTAAACACACTCCACCTCGAAAATAAACCATACTACTCAAAAAAGGTTTGGAAAAGTTTCCCCTTTAATAATACCAATTGGTGTTGTATTTTATACTGTTGGAAAGCCTGATTAGTCACCTTTATGAGGTACAATGAGGTACAACTTGTAAGGATTGTGCCTTCATGGAATGAGCAACACAGCTAAATGTGTGGGTATCGGCCCCCCCCCCCCAAAAAAAAAAATCAATTGAAGCAATTGTCATCTTGATAGGCTTCTTTGTACCTTAATGTTTTACTTTTTTGACGGCATAGCATCATATGCATATCATAGGACCAATACATGCTTTTTTTTTCAGGGTTGGGAAAGGAACTGGCTGTCAGTGGGCTTTTGGCTGACAGTGTTCGTAAGCTCACAGTGTGATACACAGTATGATACCAGTTTGGCAATATTTATTGTTTTATAGTCTTATATTATTACCGGGTCGAAATCGACCCTAA
>CAESWR010000280.1:51920-63088 GCA_903171835.1 Mullus surmuletus | reverse complement strand
CCCCCCCCCCCCCCCCCCCCCCCCCCCACCAATTGGTAAGGGCCCCTTATCAATTGTTCCGACACTTGTTCCGACACTGGTGCCTCCAGATAACACCAATGAATTGGCGCAAATATAATTCATTTATCTCACAGCGGTCAGTCGGATTATATAATATTTTATAGATGCTGACATATATGAATACTTTAAAAGAAACTTGTATTGTTCATAGAGGACTTCAATGGGGAAGCCAAAGGGGTCCTGTGATCTTTGTACACAAGCATCAATTGGTCAGTAGGAGGTCTGTATTACAAGCTCTTATCCTGAACAAAACCAAAACCAAAAAAAGGCTCTGAAAACCCTGAGTTAAAGGGATAGTTCTTTTTTTTTTTTACATGAACTTATATGAGAGCCTCATCATCAGTGTGGTTCATCAGCAAAACACTTTATCCGTGTGACCCCAGCAACTAGAAGGAACTACTTTCTGCAACAACGAAACCGGGCTGGAACTCCGCTCACGGGACGCAGTGGGGAAAAAGTCACTGCTGATGGATGACACTGATGGTGAGGATCTCATTCAGCTTCATGACAGAAATTTGGCACTATCCCTTTAACCGTGAAGTTACCTCGCCAAGACCAAATCCAGCTGGGTGGTCCAGGCCTCAGGGGGGAGAGACTCCCAATGCACGGAACCTTCATGATCATGATCAGATATGAGAACCTGCGAACTGAGGCATCAAACTTCATCTGTTATTAGTATCTGCTCATGTTTCTCCTGGTTCTCCTCTTTTGTAGTGTTCTTGTTTCCATTGTTAGCTGATATAGCACGGCTTGGTTGGCAGAAAGCAAACAAAAATGCATTTGAATCCTTTACAAGAATTTCCATTCAGTCAAACTGAGACAGTTATGATCTTAAGAAAATAGTTTCTTGGAATCCAAAGCGTGGTCTGCTGCTACATAATATCACATAATAGTGGATAATATTCCAGCACTTTTCCTCCAGTGCGCTCCAGAGACGCTGAAACCGACCACAGAGTCGAGATGGTGGAGGTCAGACGATCACCATCGCACCAGAGGAAGGCTCCATCAGGCAAACACCCGGCGGCAGCCAATCACGCGCTCAGAGTGCTGCAGTTCTTTCTTTGCTTCCTGAGGACCTTCTGCTAAAAGCACCGCTGACCTTCTGACTTCAGAGACATTTTTTACTGAACTTGAAACGTCCGAACATTTGCAAACGGAGGTGCTTGAGGACATGCTGATGTTACCGTGACAGCAGAGAATGCAAACTATATTGATTTGAATGGATGTTTGTGCAGAGTTTAGGTGGTGTCAAACCAGTAGCTGGACAATCTTTTACTGGGTGGGACTTTTACATTTTCATCAGTGTCCTGCTGGTCTCTGGCACCATCTAGTGGCCATGAGTGTGAGTGTGGCACAAGTTAGGCGCTTTGCAGCTGAGAGAGAGATTTCCCCTTAGTTTTTACACTGGGTCATTGATCCATTTGATGTTCTGTAGATTATTGGGCATTGTACTTTCAAACTCATTTACCAAAAAGTTATGGCGCTGTGAAATGGGAAACGTCATGCCCACTTTCATTTTTCAACACCTAATAAAGTAGAAATGGCACAAAGTTGCAGAGACAGCTGTTGCGAGCAGCTTTTTACATCCTATGTGTTTGGAATGGGACAGTGATGTTAAAAGGCTTGGAAATGTGAAACACAGAAATGTAGAATGACAAGCGGGTCTACGAACTGAAAAGTATTGTGTATTGTATTTGTGTTGAGCATGCCTGCAGGCCATTTTGTTAATTTTCTTTATTAGATTCAGAACAAATAAATATAACTATATAGACTAATATACACATAAAGAAATAAATGTACAAATGAATCCTAAAAATATTTTAACAAATGGACAAAAAAGGACATAGGCATAGATAAATACACAAATAAATATATAAATAAATAATAACCTGTGTATGCATAATAGATAAATAAATCAAAAAATATTTCGTAGAAATTCATTCTGCATTTAGAATATATTATTCTTTCATTTATACGTTCATGTATTTCTGTATTTCTATATTTATTTATTCATGACAATAAGGTGGATGGTCCTCAGTCTCTCAGTATGAAAAAGCCAATTTTATTTTCCAAAATTGAATTCAATTAAATTCATTACAGTAAGAAAAAAAGAAGGATTCAAAGTTCAGACACAAAAACAGCCCTTTTTTGCTTCAATATTTTAAAAGTTTTAGCTATTTAGCTATAACCTAATAGCTTATCATTTAAGCTATTTTCAACTACATTGAGGATGTCAGTGTTTATCAATAATCACAATATCACTCATTTGCAGACTTTTATACCTTTGAAAATGTAATATTTTCATCTGTTTGTTTGGTTATGCAATTGTCCCACGACACACATGCTTTCCAATATTCCATTGCTCGGCCTTCCCAACAGGAAGCTGAATGTTGGCCAGGAAAGTACACGAACAATCCAGGATCGCAGGTCGTGTCAGCACATGGTATATCTACTCTGACTTGCTCTGTAATCACACACTTTCTCGTCTGCAGAGAAAACAAAAACTCCCCCGGACACATTTTTCAGTGCATTGCGATTATGCAACACCACCCTCCTATCAGACCAGTGCCCCTCGCCTGCAAGCAGAGCCGCTCAGTGTGGACGAGTCGAGCAGGAAGAGGAAACAGCAGGATCACCGCTGAGGACAAAGTACTTCTACTACTACCACTGTCACTACTTGTACTTCTTAGTCACCATGTCTGAGGCAGAGCTGTATAAGGAGTATAAGGGGGTCTACTTGTCCAAATCCGTCCACCCTCCAGAGAGCCTGAAGTTCTACGAGGAGTTCACTTTTCGCCCAGATGACATTCTTATTGTGACATACCCAAAGTCTGGTGAGTCCGTACCCGTCCATTAGATTTTGTTGGGAAGGGGGTGGGGGGGTCTGGCGGTCTGCGGTTTTCAGGCTGATCGTGTTGTGAGCAGTGCAAGAGTCTTTCTCTCCACTACATTTGAAAGATAAATAATATCATTTCGACTCCACTATATTTCTAGGAAGCTTGTCGTTACTCGTTCCTTTTAGGCTCAGCAAAGCTTTGTTGCAATGCACTGATATTAGAAAATGTACTTTGTACTTGTCCTTTTTTGGAATACTTAAGTATTTTCTAATGCATGTATTTTTGAATACTTAAGTATCCATAAAAGTAAGTACTTTAGTACTTTTAGTTGAGTAAAACTTTGCCCAAACAACTTAATTGTAGGTGAGTAAGATTTGACCATGAGTATCAATACTTTGATTCAAGTACTGGAGTTGAGTACTTCGTCCACCATTGCACGTCGTCTCTGGAGGTCTGGGGGTCTGTGGTTTTCAGGCATATCGTGCTGTGGGCAGTGCTAGGTGGACAGTAACGGAGTACATTTACTAGAGTACTGTACTTAGATACATTTTTTGAGTATCTGAACTTTACTTGAGTATTTGTTTTGTTTTTTATGTACTTATGGCTTCCACTCCACTACATTTGAAAGACAGATATTATACTTTCAACTCCACTACATTTTCTATTGTTGTTACTCGTTCCTTCTAGGCTCAGCAAAGCTTTAGTCAGCTGTTGTTTTTTTTTCTTTTCTAAAATGCAATTGGCCGCACGCTGTGCCTCTCGCAAAACCAACCAATCAGTTACCGCTCGCACCTGGGATGGTTTTGGAAATACTACACAGTCGCTCTTCCCCGCTCTCCCGCTTTCATTTAAACAAAACTCGGCAATGGCAAACCAGCGCACCCATGGCCATGTCTAAGCTCCATGTTTGAGATTTCAGAAATGAGAAATGATTCCTAGAAATGTAAATGTCTTTTGTGTTCCCCGCAAACAAACTGTAAGTTTGTAAACCTAGTGAGTTTGTAAGTGAAAGAACTCGGTGTCTAACCCGTTTCAGAGTTACATGATTCTGTAAAAGAACTGAGAAAACAATACAGCAATGTACTGATATTAGAAACTTTGTACTTTTGAATATTTAAGTATTTTTAAAAGTAAGCACTTTAGTACTTTAACTTTGGTAAAATTTTACTGAGCAACTTTTACTTGTAGTTGAGGAAGATTTAACTAGGAGTATCGATACTTTGACACAAGTACTGGAGCTGAGTATTTTGTCCACCACTGTCCAGTACTGGAGTCATAGTGAAACAGCTAGTTGGTCACAAAGACCTTCTCTTGGCCAACCAGAAGGAAGTCCAACCCATGTTTGGCAGATGTCAGCATTAGACTGCTGCTGCACCACAGGGGACGCCTCGACTAAATCATCACTGATATTAGATAATAATTAGAGTAAAAACCTGACTAAAATGAGCCCGTTGACAGTTCAACACGGAACATTTAAAAGTGTCGGGTAAGCGTTATTAACGAGTGATAACTAAATGTTATTACTAAATGATGTTGGCCGGAGAATCGGTCAGATTCTAACACCAAACAAAAAAAAGGAAAGGTAGTTATTGTTGGTGACATGTTTTTACAATTACTATTCTTAACCTATAGATAAACAGGAGAGCTAGAGTGAGATTAAAAATCAAAACTAAATGGTAGCGATAGCAGGAAGGTTCTTTGTCAAAGTCGTGACTTTGGTTTTGTCTGCATTCAGAACTGATTTCAAATCCAAATGGTGCTGAACATTACATCACTTGGTCATCAGCACAGCAATGAAGGCTTGCATTAGTGACATTTTAATTGAAGCTTATGTGCAATAATTGATCCATGTGGAATATTCATGCAACTCTCATGTACAGCACAGTATTTGCAAATACATAGCATTTGCCACATTTCATTTTATTTTATCTAAGGTGTGCTATATTGTTTTATTTCTTATTTATTTCTTTTTCTTCTTGCAATTCCCTTTCTTTCTAGATATACTTTCTGTATGTATGCTGCTGAGACACTGCAACTTCCCCATTGTGGGATAATAAACACTATTCTATTCTATTCTATTGTAGATATTGAATAGGAGTGGCCCAACAACCAAGTTCTGTGGAACACCTTTGGGATTGATGAAGGTGCTAGAGATGCTGAACATGCTTCAAAAATGCTAACAAAAATGCTAAAAAATATATACTAAACAAGTTCTGTCAGTAGACATCAAAGCTCCAACCACCCTGAGCCGTGGTTCTACTCTGAGGTTTCTTCAGTTAAGGGGAGTTTTTCCCCTGTTCCTGTTGCCAAACTCTGTGATCTTGGGGGATTTGTTGGCTCTCTGTGGATTTCATTGTGCTCAGTAAGTACGTCTGAATCGAAAGTACAACTAAATCTATCTTCAGGCACCACGTGGATGCAAGAGATTGTCCCGCTGATTCTGTGCGGGGGGGATCCGGCTGCCGTGGAGACCCTTCCCAACTGGGACCGCGCCCCCTGGCTGGAGCAGCAGCAGATCTCCGGCCATCAGCTGGACTCTCCCCGCCTCTTTACCACACACTTCCATCGCAATATGATGCCGCCATCCTTCTTCGAGGTTCAGCCTAAGGTGAACTTGTGGTGTGGTGGGTCACTGGCTCAGGCCTAGCAGAGTCACTGAATGTCTGATGCCCGCTCAGGTGGTCTATGTCATGAGGAATCCCAAAGATGTCTTCACATCGACGTTCCACTACCACCAGATGGCCTCCTTCCTTGTCGACCCCGGCACACAAAGCCAGTTCCTGCGCAAGTTCCTGGATGGAAAAGGTTGAGTTTTTAGTTATTCCTGCACATGACCTTCATTTATCAATGAGTGTGTTCCATTTATGTGCTGATAATGACGTGTTCTCCACCTTCTAGTTCTGTTTGGCTCGTGGTTCGATCATGTGAAGAGCTGGTTGAATTTTGATGGCAAAGAGCGAATTCACTACATCTCCTATGAAGAAATGTCAATGGTGATCCATCCAAACTCCACGTTACTTCAACACAAGATTAATAATAACAGAATCACTGTGACATTATGTGTGTGTGTGTGTGTGTGTGTGTGTGTCCTGTGAGCGGAGTTCCAGCCCGGTTTCAGTGTTGCAGAAAGTAGTTCTCCTCTAGCACACGGATAAAGCATTTTGCTCCAAAAAACAACATGCGTTCAAAAGAGCAGCCCATTTGCATCACAAATTCTTCACATTTCCATCAGCTGTTTCTGTTTGTTTACATGCTTCTTCCCCCTCCTCCCTCCTTCAGCTGAAAGGTGCGCACAGAGATACGAAGGGAGGGAAAATAGTATCGGGTGATTGCGAGGTCGGACTTTTTTGCATCCAAGAATTCATGATGCAAATGGGTTACTCTTTTGAACGCATGCTGTTTTTTGGAGCAAAACGCTTCCTCCGTGTGACAGGAACTAGACGGAACTACTTTCTGCAACATCAAAACTGGGCTGGAACTCCGCTCACGGGACGCAGTTGATGCTGCTGATGAACCACACTGATGGTGAGGATCTCATACAACTTCATGTCAAAAAGTCCCCAACTATCCCTTTAACAGTCTGGGAATAAGAAAAAAAAAGAAAGAATAAAGTAAATTAATGAATCAGTTAACCAACTAATCAATAAATCAAATAACTAATCAGTCAACCAGTTGATGAATAAGTGATTAAATGACAGACACTTAGTGAGTTCAGGTCATTGTTCTATTGTAAAAATATTCTCAAATAACAGTCGAGATACTAGATATAAGATATTATTTATTTATCATTTTATATATTTATATGTGTGCAGGACTTGAAGGAGTCTGTGGCCAGAATCGCCCAGTTCTTAGAGAAAACCCTTGATGACGAGGTGGTTACAAAGATAGGGGACAGGTGTGTGTTCGAGAACATGAAGAAGAACCAAATGTCGAACTACTCGTTGGTCCCCCAAGAATTTATGGACCAGACAAAGTCCAAGTTCTTAAGGAAAGGTTTGTGTGCATGTTTAAATATGAACTATCCCACATCATGACTTTAAACTCCATTGTCAGTGTCACATATGTAAATAACATATCAGCTAATGACATATTTTGAATCTTTAAAGTTGTATTTGGTGCAAATCACCAAAAGATCCCTGCCACAATATTATCACCATACATAAGTCATGATATGATTCTATTGTGAAATAATTCAATGTTTCTTAATTGTAAGTTCTATTTCTCCAAGGTAAACTTTGTCAACAAACATTTTATATACAAATTGATGGCCAAGTTAAGAGACACATTGACCAATGCCGCCCTGAAAACTGCTCTGTCCATTTGCCTCATTCAATCAGACTCCTTTTGTCTTTCAGGAATTGCAGGAGACTGGAAAAACCAATTAACGGAGGCGGAAACAGAGCTCTTTGATGCCGTTTACAAGGACAAAATGAAAGATGTCAGATATAAATTTGTATGGGACTAAAATGTATTTTTCCAGAATACAAAAATCTAATGCCGATCATTTGACCCTCAATGTGTCATGTCATGTTATTCTGTGCAAGTTCAAATTAAATAAAAACAAAGAACAAATGGGTAACACTTTATATTAAGGTCCCATAATAAGCGTTATTTAATGCTTAAGATGCATCAATTAACAATTAATAAACACTTATAAGGCATTATAAGATGCTAATAAACAATAGGCTTATGTAAAGTGTGAATCAAAGCATAATAATACAATTAGGCTAGCAACATGGGGGAGAATGACATTCAAGCCAGCCAAATGCAGGTTCCTGGTCCTGAGGAAGGGGACAGTGGAAGACAAGTTCCACTTCCACTTGGAAGCGGAATACGTTGCGGAAAAGGGGATTCTTGCGTACGCTGGTGTTTAGTGTGAAATCCACGTAGTTGTTAGTACATGAGGCCCCTGGTGCTGAAAGCAGTAGCTGACCGCATCTGTGCTGGAATCCAGCAAAGTAGACACTAGCCCCCAGGAAAGGCCGAACATCCCATTTGTCAGAGCTGGAGAGAAACCTCAGCCTCAGCAAGAGGTTCCACCTGGGCTTTTATCCTCAGCACGCGACTGGCAACTGAAGGTGGACCTTGGATGGCAGTTGAGGCTCCCAGAGCACATCACCAGCACAACACTCAGGCCAGACATGGTCTTAACATCTGAGAGTTCAAAGCAAGTGGTGCTGCTGGAACTAAGAGTCCCCTGGGAAGACCGGATTGAGGTGGCCTACGAACGGAAGAAGGCAAAGTACGTGGAGCATTTCTTCCCAAAAAATTCCAGGCAATTGTGAGCCAACTTTGATTTTTTATTACCATTATCCTTATTGCCTTTGTTGATCTAGACCACAGTGGTATGCCTTTGTTGTCCAAGCCACCATGAGACGGCAACAGTGTGGTGAAGGGTTGGACAGTCACAGCCCATAAGATCCGTGCTGGCTTCGTTGTCATTCTCCAAGTAACCTTCAAACTCCAAGCCTTGGACTTACTGAGACCATCTAAGTCATCCCGGACTTTATCAGGAACAACCAAAGTATGTCCAGTCAGTCATGAAAGTTGTGGTGGTACTGTTGCTGGTTCTACTGGGCATCTGTCATGGTGAGATGTTTCATTGTTCAGCATACATGAGCCCACTGCGTTGTAGAAATTTGCCTTTGTCTTTTGAATATATTGGCTCATTTATGTCTATAATCAGTGTATGCTTATCTAATTTCATGGATGTATTTATTTATGTATTCATTATTACCACAATAATAAGCATTGCTATAAATTCAGCAGAAATAATTGTTATGCACATATATATGAATATAAAAAGTGTTGTCAAAACTGATTCTTCCAGGTGTGGAGGTGCACTGTCGTAGCAGACCCTCCACATTTGACTGTTCTGGACCTCTGGGAGGCAGTGTGCTCATCAAAGTGAGGGACGACTCCAACTTTAATCACTTTGCAGTCTTTAGAAGATGCCAGAGTATCATCGTTTGGAGCAATCATGCTGGAATCACGTTCAATCTGATTGCGAGCAAATACGCCTTCACCTACAGTAACGGAACTTTCAGGATCAATAACCTGAGCTGGAAGGATGTTGCTTCCTACACTCTTAGATTCCTTGAAAGAACAGGAAAGGTGTCAAGGCGGACTCTACGCTTGCATGCTGTAGGTGAGTTAAACACCTTTGCTGGTTTTCACATTTAACGTGTTTCGGTTCCAACCAAAAATGAACAATTTGACGTGAAACACTGAACGTCCTCTGAACCCGAGTGTGTGTTGTCTCAGAGCCCGTGTTCTCAGCTCCTGTGACCCATGACGCCGGCTCACGTGCTGGTTTACCCATAAATAGTAAGCATCACTTCTCCTCCTTCAGTCTCCATGGACACAAACCCTGAAACTGACACAGGTCTCTTTTTGCCCAACCAGTTTACCTGCCAACGATCGCCGGCTTCCTCTCGGCACTGATGATCCTCTTGGTGATAGCGGCGGTCGCCTGCACTCGGAGGAGAGCGGCCAACAAACAAGACAAAAAGGCCGCGTCTACTGAAATGACCTCAGTGTCGTAGATGAAACAAAAATGTTGGTCATGTTTTGACCTTTGTTTCGCAGCTGGAAGGGAGGGACACCTGTTTCTGTTGAAACATTTTTCTCCTGTTTTTCAGTTAGGAGCCAGGTAGGCCTTTGTACTTTGATTTTTTGTTATCTTTTTTTTTGTTGTTATTTAGTGCCCTCCCGGAGAGATAGCTGTTGTTTTTTTGTTCTTCCGTGTTTCCTATACGAGGAACAATAAATTGTGTAATAATTATTCCTGTGGTGTGGTGCCGATGTTCCATGAGAGGAAAAATCTTCAGAGACTTGATGATGCAATTACAATAAATTAATTAAACTTAAGCATCAAATAGGTGTCTGCAATACAGCAGAAAATTAGACCCCACCAGAGGAACCCCTTCGCAAGGATCTTGCGGAGGATTCCCAACTTCCTTTGTCCTATGAGGGTTCTTATACATTTCTATATCATGGTGGGCAGGCCTGGGTGGGTTAGGTCATTTCATGACCATAACAGGACATGTCTTACCTCATTTCAAAGCCCTCTGATATGCATTTTACTCCCCCAAGACATTCTTTGGTGTTTACATTCTCCCATAACATACTATCTCTGAGGTATGCAGACCTGCTCAAGATTAATCCACCATCCATCAATTTAAGAGCCCCCTAACCTTTGGCCTTATCTGAACAATGGCTCATACACAGAAGAGAAAATACTTCACTTCAGTATGTAGAGACATTAGTCACATGTGGAACTCTGGTTTTGTTTTTTCTTGGGAGTGGGGAAAAAGGGGGCCACTTTGCCTAGCTTTGATTTTGACATTGGTGGGGCAACAAAAGTTCTCCCAAGGCAGCAATCCTGAAGGTTGATGTTTTGTTGCATTTGCAATCATTATTTCATGTCGTGTCGAGTGATCAATCAAGCAAATCAAGTCAGAAAAAAAAATCAGTAATCAACATGTTTCATTCATATCTTAATATATAAAGAGAATACAAGAATTTAATGCATTCTCACAATTCTCACACAATTGTGACACAAAAATACTGATGTGTAAAGAGTGATTTGATAAATAATTATCAAACAAATACTTATAACAAATAATTATGTTAAAGAACAGATACAACTGAAATGGTTTATAAATTAGATATTATAATGAATAATTAGATCTGAAAACTATTGACAAAATGTGTTTAAGTTTTGGTAAAAATGTGAAAAAAAATATAAATCCTAGCAATAAAAACATTTGGCTTTTATGTAGCTTAGAAGCTGTATTTGGCTTTTTTTGGGAGGCAAAGTAATTTATGACATCATTAAAGAAATCTGATAGCTGACTTTGTGGTTTATACTTGTTCCTGCAGGGCACTCAGTCTTTCTTCTGCCATGGAAGATCTGATGTAGTTGATTAATTTGCAGGTGCTTAGTCTTTGGTTTAAAATCACATGAGCTTCTACATTATGAGGTTTTATTTTATTTTCCCCCACAAATTTTCTTTATGTGTGATTGTAAACAGTTGCACACTCAAGCCAAGCAAAACAATAACATACCGCTACATATCAGCCAATCAGAGAATAGCACTGCTGTATCCGGGTAAGATACCAGTGATCTGACCGCAACGGAGAAGTGGATGCATACTGCACGCACACGACGGGAGTGCCTTATCACATAAGAGCAGTGACTTATCATTTGATTGTGTCGCCAACTGAATCATGAAGTTACTTAAAAGGAAAACAATGAGAGCTCATCTC
>CAESWR010000279.1:0-38050 GCA_903171835.1 Mullus surmuletus | reverse complement strand
TGACAAATCCAGGACGGTAGTGTATGGCAATAGGGCTGGTCAGTGTTGCCAAACACAGCGTTCACAGCGTTTTCTCGTGGGGGCAGAAAGATCTAAATACAGCTCTGCTGTATGGGGATCAACTGTACACATCCCTGCGGGATAATGGTAAGATCAGTGGCCGAGCTGACTTTTTGTGTGTTCTACAACGTTGCTGCATGGTCTGGAGCTCAAGTTTGTCAAATATGATGCATGCTTTCTGACAATGCACTCGAGCACTTGTGTTGTCATTCGCGAGAACGGTACGTTTGCGGTGGTTGATTCACATGCACGTAACGCTTCTGGCCTTGTGGATCCTAATGGCAGAAGTGCTGTCGTGTATTTGCAAAACTTGCAGGAGGTGCATACACATGCATTGACCTTGGCTGCGTCACAGTGTGTGAGCAACAAGGCTTTTGAAGTTGCAGGTGTGCGTGCCATCCCAATGGCAATGCCCAGAATGGCAAAAACACCCGTGACTGACTGTTTGCCATCAGGCTCAGGAGTGAGCACTGAAAATGTTGATGTAGGAGTGGACAGGGACAGTGTTGATGCAGAAGTGGACAGGGATAATGTTGATGCAGATGTACAACAGGAAGTGTCAAACTCCAGACAGGGTTGTGCATCCAGTACGGCAGAGGTCAACAAGAAGCGAGGCCTAAAACGTCAATGGTTTCTGCACGCTCCTACTGCAAAAAGGCCCCAGACCAGCAATGTTTGTGACAAGGGTAATGATGTTGTCTTTATTTGTGACCTGGCAGATGTAACCTCTGATGATGTTGTGTGTGTTGGTTATGGGGCAGCTACAGAGAGTTCAAATGATGTGATTATTGATATAGAATGTCAACAGAGCGAAGACGATGTTGTGTGTGTTGGTGATGGACACGGACAAGTTTTAGTGTTTAATCCACTTGAGGTAGAGGTTGCGAAGGTTCTGTGCACAAAAATGAGGGTAGAAAGTGAGAAAGTTGGCGTGGCAGGATTAGTAACTGGCCCATTAGGGGCACCGTGCAAGAAGCAGGCAATTGTCGGCGATGGCAATTGTTTCTTTAGAGCCGTTAGCCATGTTGTGTGTGGCACAGAGAGGTTTCACAGGAAACTCAGGTTGACAGTTTGTAAGCATATTGAATGTCATCCTGAATCATATGAGCATATTCTGAGACGTGAGTTGTCCTCCGTCAAAGAATACCTCAGCATTTCCAGGATGCAATATGTGGGTAGTTGGGTGGAGATTCAGGCAGTTGCCGATTGTTTGGGTATAAGCATTTTTACATACTGTCTGAACAGGCAGTGACATCCATTATGAGGCTGTCTGTGTTCGACGACCTAATGTGGAGAATTGTTGCTATGGTTTGTGTAGGGATTATGTGTTTGGGCCATATAACCTTAGGACAGTATCACATGACTTCCAACAACAGGGTGAGCAGATTTAAGTCATCTCGTTAAAGCAAACAGCTTCTCTAAATTTATTAAAAAGAAGAAGTGTTTGGAAATGAAGATTAAGTACCACAAAAACTTCTTCGATTACAAGAGACGTAACCAAAATGGTAGGGATAGATATAAGCACAATTAGCTGTATCAACAGAAACTCAAACATTTGAGCAAGTTAAAGTACTTGGAAGATGAGTTGCACAATCAAAAAGTTAAAGATAGAAGCAAAGACAGAAGCAAGGTTAAATATAAGGAAGATGAGATGCACGCACAAAAAGTCAAAGATAGAAATAGGGACAGAAGCAAGGTTAAATATCAAGAGGATGAGTTACACAAACAGAAAGTCAAAGACGGAAGCAGGGACAGAAGCAAGGTCAAATATTCAAATGATGCATTTAAGCAGAAAAAGGTACAGGGAATACTGAGAAAATATCACCAGGATAAGCTGTTTAAACAGAGAGTAAACTCTGCAGCTTGGGAAGTATCACAGGAATAGGGATTATAAGAAAAGGTTCCTTGCACGCAAGAAACTGAGGATGGTAGAAAGGAAAGCAAAGATAGAGGGCATGGACTTTGTTATTCAACAGTTTTTAGAGAAGATTAAACATGGCTTTGTTTGTAGTGTTTGCCATAGACTGTTGTTTAAACACCAGGTTGTGAGCTGTAAAAGGGAAAACTACAGCAGGAATAATAATGCGGCTCGTGTTGCAGAGAAATGCATTCGAGATGTGCATGTGCATAAATGTAACTTTGCTTGTGCAGTGCCTTGTGTTTTGAAAGCGTCTCCTCGTGGCAGTTTGTGGATTTGCCATTCGTGTCATAGGTAAGTAAAGGTCGGGTGCCATCCGAGAGCGCGATCAACAATCTGGCAGTTGATCTGATCCCACCTGAGTTGGCTTGTTTGAATCGTTTGGAGAGTCATTTGATTGCTCTCCACATTCCCTTTTTGAAGATGGTGGCTCTTCCTAAAGGTGGTCAGAATGGTGTTCATGGGCCAATCGCGTGTGTACCGGCCAACATTATCCACACGAGCAACGTGTTGCCACGTTCTGACATGGAGGGTTCTGTGCTTCCTGTTAAACTGAAGCGCAAGCTTACGTACAAAGGTCATTATGCGTATGAGTATGTTGACCCTTTGCGTATCAGGAGAGCACTGCAGTTCCTTAAGGTGAATAATCCCTTTTACAAAGATGTGCAGTTCAATGATGAGTGGATCAATGAGTTCTGCAGGGATGAAAGCGCCGAAGGACAGCAGGGTGAGGGAAATGTTGTTGAACAGGGTGAGTGCGATGCAGAGAATTCTGAGGCGGCTGCACCTGCAGATGAGGAGGAATTTCTGCATGATCAGCAGCAGCATTGCGTGTTCTCAATGCCTCTCGATATTGGCCAGGAAACGCTGGACCAATATTTTAATGGTGTGTTTAACTTGGCTCCAGCTGAGGGACAAAATCCTGTTAAGGTGTTGTCGACAAAGGAGAATGAGGCTAAGTGTTTTCCAGTATTGTTTCCCAAGGGTCGTGGGACTTTTTTTGATGGCCGAGATTTCTCCTTAAGTCTGTTCCGGTATTTGAGTAACAGGATCTTTTACGCTGATGTCAGGTTGGCACAAAATGTTGAGTTTATTTTCTATGCTTGTTACATGCCTGAGTTAAATCAGGTTTATGTCCAGTGTGTCAATTGCTTTGAGGAAAGGCAAAGCAGGTCCGCGTAGGATGAAGGTAAGCGATTTCTTGAAAGACGACGAGAACTTGCAACGCCTTTTAAATCATGACGACGGGTACCGGTTTTGAAACCTGTAAGGGGTATTATTCTGCAGCTGATTTGAGGTGGAAAGAGTATTTAGAGATCATTCTTAGGGCAGAAGGACGAACGCAGACATTTGTGGACCTGGAGTTGGCAGACAAGTGCGACCTGTTGCGTCGTAATCCTGTACTTGCCGCTCGCATGTTTGATTATCGCTGGCATCTGTTTTTGAAAGAGCTGTTGATGTCTCCATCGCATCCGATTGGCAAGATCATCGACTACTTCTACAGGGTGGAGTTCCAGCAGCGTGGCTCTCCACATGTTCATTGTCTGTTTTGGGTTGAGGATACCCCAGTGATCGATGTAAACACGGATGAGGAGGTAGTTCAGTTCATTGACAAATATGTGTCCTGTGAACTATCGACCGATGATGACGATTTGTGTGACATTGTTTCTTCTGTGCAGCAGCATTCCAAACGGCATTCAAAAACTTGTAAAAAAGGGGGGAAAGAGTGCAGCTTCAATTTCCCCAAGCCGGTCTCTGCCAGCACATTTTTTTCCAGGGCTCACACAAAGGTAGAAGTAGAGTGCGTGTGCGAACGTAACGTTCATGGTGAGGTTGAGAAGTGCACCTGTGGCAAGGAAAAGAAGGACAAGTTGGACAGGCAGGAAGGTGACGTAGCCCTTAGGATTTTTGAAAAGCTGGTCAAAGCTCTGTCAGATGAGAACTGTCAGTTTCGTACTGCAGATGAGTTGTTTGCCAGTCTGGGGATATCTCAAGAGAGCTTTGAGGCTGCTTACAGGAGGTTAGGAAAGAAGACAGAGTTGATCACGAGACGGCAGGTCGGTGATCAATGGACCAATCCATATTGTAAGCCGCTGTTAAAAGCCTGGGGTGCAAATATGGACATCAGCGTATGCCTGTGTTGTCTACATTATTTCCTACATCTCTAAGGCTGAGAGAGAGATGGGATTGATGTTGGCAAATGCACTGAGGGAGGCATCCAAAGAGGGCAATCTTAGTGCCAAGGAGGCTTTGAAGAAGCTTGGCAGAGTTTATCTTCACAACCGAGATGTTGGGGCTCAGGAGGCGGTCTACAAGCTGAGCAACATGCACTTGAACGAGTGCTCTCGGAAGGTGGTGTTCTTGCCGACAGGTGACAATGTTGTTAGATTGAGCAAGCCTTTGAGTGTGTTAAAACACAAGGCTGCGTTTGGTGACGTCACCACAGAGGACATGTGGATGACGAGTTTTGTGGATAGGTATAAAAACAGGCCCAGAGACGCTGTTTTTCAGGAGATGTGCTTCGTCCAGTTTGCTTCCGAGTACCGTGTGCTCAGCAAAAATGAGACATCAAGGGGCAGAATTCAGCTGGACAACCACTGCAGATTTGTCCTGAAAAGAACTCGAACGCAGCCTGCTGTGGTAAGATATGCCAGATTCGAAAAATCCAGAGTTATTTTACCAGAGTATTTGGCAGCTGTTCCTTCCGTATCGGATAGAAGAACAGCTTAAGCCTCAAAGTTTTGTCACTTTTGAGGACTTCTACAAGACTGGAGATGTTGGTGATGGCCGGCTGCGTTCAGTGAGGTCGCTTGTGGACTCCAATCGCTGCAAGTATGAAATAGATGCAGACGAGTTGGATGTGATTGTTGACTCTATTCATTTTGACGGTCTGGTGGAAGACGCGTGGGGGCAGTCCTTCCCACAGCAAGAGGTAGAACGACTGGAGTCCTGATCTGGCTGTTGTTGTTGAGCAGGCTAATGTGAGCAAGTCTAACAACTTGGGTAGAAGTGAGGGATTGGCATTGTGCAGGTCTTTGAATGACGAGCAGATGCAGGTGTTTAATAAGATCCACCAGTGGTGTGCTGATAGGGTAGCAGGTAGAAAACTGGACCCGTTTCATGTATTTATTACAGGAGGTGCTGGTGTCGGTAAGTCTCACTTAATCAAAGCGATTCACTACGAGGCTACCAGGTTGTTGTCGCCGGGGTGTCGACAGCCGGACAATTTGAGTGTTTTGTTTACTGCGTCGACAGGGATTGTTGCAAATAATCTGCATGCAACAACCGTGCACAGTACGTTTGGGATAGGGAAAGATGTCCGGCTGCCTTATGTGCCGTTAGGGGAAGAAAAGCTTAGTTCTATGAGGACGAAATATTGTGGTCTACAGATATTGGTAATTGATGAAATTTCAATGGTAGATCATAATATGATGGCTTATGTGCATGGGCGCCAGATTAAACAGACTGGCACTCACACTCCATTTGGTAACGTGAGCGTCATTGCTGTGGGGGATTTTTATCAGTTGCCCCCGGGTGAAGGGCAAACCTTTGTACACGGACCCTGTAGGAGTGGATCTTTGGAGCACTCATTTTAAGGTTGTGCAGTTAACGGAAGTTACGAGTTAACAGAAAGATCAGACTTTTGCCGGGCTATTGAATCGGGTTAGGACGCAGTCTAAGGAGACTGAGATGTTGGCTCATGATGTTGGCATGTTGAAGAAGCGTGAAACCGGCGAAGTGAGCTCAGCTTTGCATATATTTCCAACAAATAGACAAGTAAATGAGCACAATGTTGAACGGTTGCTTTAAACCTGTCCAGATTATTGCACGATAGCCGTGCAGGATTATGTAAATAACTCCAAAACGGGCAAGCTTGAATTAAAACGTGGACATCATGTGTTGACGTACAACACTTGTTTAGAGGATCAGTTGTTTTTGGGAAAGGGTTCGCGCGTCTTGCTTTACAAGGACTTAGATTTGGCTGACGGCTTGGTCAATGGTGCATGTGGCACGGTAACCGATATAGTGTATCGCCAGGGAGAGAAGTTTCCTCAGCATATTTTTGTGAAATTTGATGATGATGCTGTTGGTGCTGAGAGGAGGAAACGGTCAGGAAGGGTTTCTGATCACTTAGTTGGCTCCACGGCCATTGAGCCGGAGGAAGAGAGGGTCACTAAGAAGGGAGGTATGCGCCGTCAGTTTCCGCTTCGACTTGCCTGGGCCTTTACTGTACACAAAGTACAAGGTCTTACTGTTGACAAAGCTGTCGTTAGCATGAAGAAGGTGTTTACTGCTGGACAGGTGTACGTGGCTTTGAGTCGTGTGACCGCTCTAACGGGGTTGATTGTTCAAGATTTTGATCAGCGCAAAATCTATTGTAAACCCGAAATTGCAGAAACCATTGCAAAGATGACCCCGTTCCTGGAGCCTTTAATCAGGCAGGAAGACGCTGAAAACACTTTAACTTTCTCATGTTTCTCATGAATGTTCAGGGGTTGAGGCGACATGTTTCAGATTTGGCTCTGCGCACACAGCATTTGCAGCCTAACTGCATTGCTGTGACTGAAACGTGGTTGCATCCCGATTGTTCTTCAGAGATGCTCAGGATTGGCAACTACTCGTTTCATAGTTCTCCACGGTTTTCTGTTACATGGCTGACACTGCCCCATTTGCTTCTTTGCAGGCCAAAGAGCATTGGGGAGTGGGGATGTATTGTGGTGGTAGTGTGCCATTTGAAATCATCAAAGTGCCTTGTCTCAACGTGGAATGTTTGGTGTACCACTGCATCACCTACAAAATGTTCATCACAGTGATTTATCGGCCTCCAACCTACTCCATGGCACTATTCAAACATAATGTCATCAAGTTACTCAAATGGCTTGAAAGGATTGGCAGAAACATTGTTGTCATGGGAGATTTCAACGATGACATTTTGAAGTCATCTTCAATTTGCACATTTTTCAAAGATAGAGGTTATGATCAGTTGGTCACCCAGCCTACCACAGAGCGAGGCACTTTGATTGATCATGTTTATGTACGCAGGGGGGGTTTTGACGCAGAATCTGTAGTAATGCCTTCATATTTTAGCGACCATGAAGGCATTTACTGCAGCTTTAAGGTCAAATAATCATGTGCACTGCTGTTTGCTTTTGATAATCACTGCTGCTATTAATCATGGTTATAGAGCAGTAGACAGGTTTTTAGAGTGTTTTTAGCCGGTTACCAAGCGGCCTGATGGATGAGCTGACGACGCCTAGACGAGCCATGGTGAGAAAGGAGGGGTGAACAACACGAAACATCGATAAGTAATGATTTGGATGGACATTTTCGGGGGTTGTATGCACACATAACTTATGTGACATATCCTCTCCACAACACTTTCACCAAATATTCAGCCCATGACGACGCCACCATTGGAAGGATCTGACCGTGACAACTTCAGACAGGGATCAGACCTTGGCATCATCACCAAAGTAGCGTAGTGGAACCACACAGTTGAAAGTAATGATATCTTTTTTGTAATCAAATCTCATTTGCTGGGTACATAATTAATATGGCATCTCCTTTCCACTATATGTGACCAATTAGAATTTCCATTGATTATTTATACTGTTTGTGTAAGCACATGATGTGTCATGTCTTCTCCATTCAGCCCGCGACGACTCAACCTGAGAAGGGATAGACCCGTGACAACTCCATCACAGGGGGGATCAGCATGTGACAACTCCACACCATCCACTCAAAGAGGGATGCACGCTACACAGGTGTGTTATGATATCTGTATTGTCATTAAATTATCATTGTGTAAAAATGTAACTGACAATGTCATGTCCTCTCCTCAACATGCGATCATCCATTGAGCCAATGATGACTCCACTCAAAGAGGGATGTACACTACACAGGTGTTTTATAATCTCTGTATTGTAATTAAATTATCATTGTGTGAACATGTAACTGACATGTCATCTCCTCAACATGCCACATCCATTGAGCCAATGATGACTCCACGCAAAGAGGGATGCACGCTACACAGGTGTGTTATGATATCTGTATTGTAACTAAATTCTCATTGTGAGAACATGTAACTTATATGTTATGTCCTCTCCACAACATGTGACCAATCATTCAGCCCACAACTACTGCATCACAGGAGGGATCAGCCCACGATGACTCCAACCAAAGGGGGATGCACGCTACACAGGTGTGTTATGATATCTGTATTGTAATGATTTCTCATTGTGAGAACATGTAACTGATCTATTATCTCTTCTCCAGAACATGTGACCAACCATTCAGCCCGCCACTATTCCATCAAAGGAGGGATCAATTCATTACGACTCCACCCAAAAAGGGATGTAGCACACAGTACACATATACCACTAATTGCTAGATTTTTATTACATTTCTTAACCGTTTTGTTAGAACACATTATTTAGCATAATATCATTTGATATCAATCATTTCTAATGTATCATTTCTATTGGATATCATCCATTGTTCTTGTAGTTAGATGTATTTATTTTACTTAAGTTTATTTTACTACTTACTTATTTTACTTAAGTTATTGTATCGATTTCAAATGACAATTGTGTATTCTCTAATTGTAATTTTTATTTTATTATCATGTAAATTTCATAATTTATTCAAGTATTCAATTGTGGTATTCATAGTTTATAGCATGATCTTGCCTGATCTCTTTCACAGCATCACACTGTAGTTAAGATTTGGTTAATTTTTGGGAATAAAATATCCCTTGTATCCCACACATACTTTGTCTGCATGTTTTTTCGACAGTGAGTTGTGTCTTTACAGTCAGGGCCAGAATGGTGCAAGGAAACTATGTTTATTATTGGAACAAATAATGTTAGACATGCAACCGTAGATTTTTGATGAAAGTACATTTTATTAGAGAATTAGAATAATGGTTACATAGTACAATGAAACACACATTCAAGTGATGTTATACTTCATATATTTCATTAAAATGAGGGCAAGTCTGGTGATTTCTTCATTCAGCGGGTCGTCTGCATGCACACAGAGCAGATCAGTTACAGTCAATTATTAATATGAGTCTGTGTGATTGTGTAAGATATGAAAATGGTTAACATACCCATTGAATAGAAAATAGGTGGTTGAGCACAGCACCCAAACAAAGAAGCTTTGCCAGGATGGTGGAACTTCCCAAGTAGCCGATGCCAACGTCACATCACAGTAGGAGATGGCAATGTAAGAAAAGGGCCATTGCGGTGACAGGCGACGACCGGAAAGGGCGAAGGTAGAGTGGGCGACGGACAGAGGAGCCGGTCGCAAGGGGAGGCGGTGCGACACCCCGCGGGGCCCTAGTCTTTCTCTTTTTTTTTTACCGCAGTCCGGTCGACAAATAATACTCATTATTCTGGCAACATCGGGTCCAGGCTTTAACACCTGCAGATCGGACCGGGTCGGTCTTTGAGAACTCTAGCAGGAATGAATCAGCTTGGAAATTGTTTAAACGGGCGATTGTGTGCTTTGAGAGGTTTTATACATTCACAAGAATTAGCGCAGCGTGTCTGGTGTTTTATAGTCAGTTGTTGTGACGGTGAAATGTGCATTTTAAGTGCAAAAAAAAAGATCATTTCTGTCCCAACTTCGTCCCGGGGGCTATTAATTATCTTCCCACATACATCTATTTACGTCCCCTGGACGACGGGATTGCGTTAGTCTGGAGCCCCGTCCACAGGACATCTAGATTAGAGCATATTTACATCCTAATGGCATCTTCAACGCCAGCTACATTTGTAGCTTTTTGTTTAGTTTCAGTAGCCGTCACCTTTCACCTTTCATCAAATGGGGCTCCAACCTGAAAAAAGATTTTTATATACAATCACAACTTAAGCCTCCTTTCATTTTCCATCTCTTCAATTAACATTGTGAAAATTAAAAAGAATTGGAAAATGTAACTGGAAAAAAAGTGAAATAAAATTTGACCAAATCCAATGTTGTCAATCACTTCAGCAATTTGAACTTTGAAACTTTGAAACCTGTCAATTGAAGCTATACATAATGCACAATAGCATATTGCAATTGAAATTGCCACTGACGTTTGTAAAAATACAATGCATTTTGTAGCATTGAATGATCGAATGAGGGAAATGTAACCGTATGAACTATATGAACACAGTGTCATGTGTTCCAAATTTCAGAACTTTCCTCCAAAGGGTTCTAGGGGCAGCCATCCACTCACATTCAGGAAAAAAGCAAACAACAAATTCTAGGAAAACAAAGTATTTACACACACATTTCCAACCATTTACACCAACTACATTTATTTACAAGTACTTACAGAGTATATAAACTATTAACATAAACTATTAACAAATATTGACACAAACTACAACTGTTTACAACTATTACATTTGTAACAATTATTTACACAATAAAACATTAGTATTGTGGCACTCGGGATCATCCCGGCCTCCCCTTCAGGCTGGCGCATGCTTCAGGTGGTCTGCTGGGTGCTGTTTGACGGCCCCCTCTGTGGCACTGGCCTGAGCTTGCATTACAGCATCTAGAGGAAAAGTAAAAACGAAGTTTAGCAAATTTAAAGGCTTAAAACATTGACTGTTTTTCATCCACAACATGAAATACTGCATGGTTTTACCCAACACTGCCGTGTAGCACCTTGTGTTCTCAAAAGCCATCTTCTCTTTTTCCCTTCCCTTTGAGATTCAATTGTGCCATCAAGCCATTGGTAAGGAGCCTATAATTGGATTACATACATGTGAGTGATATATTGGGCATTTTAATTAAACATGNCCCCCCCCAAAAAAAAAAAGATTCAGTTCCCGCAGGGTATTTTCCCATTTTAATCCATCCACAACACTTAATCTTAATCTCAGATTATATTTATATAGCAATTCAAAGGACAGCTACAGCCTAAACAAAGTACTGCACATGGATAAAATCAGACAAAATGAAAAAGTTATGGAAGAAATAATAATAAGTGATAATAAGTGATATAAGTGATATAATAAGTGATAAATCTATGACACAATTTCACTGAGATAGCAAAGACAACATTACAATGGCTTGAGTGGTGTTCACCTATAATCTTATACAACTAATCTTTGCTAATCTTATAGAATTTACAATGGCATTAAAAGCATTGTTATGGCTGAGGCGTTGCTCTTCTTGTTGGAAGTCCTCCAACGTCTCCGTCCTCTCCTCAACGTCTCCACCCGGGCTGAGGTTGAGGAGGAAGAAGCTAACTGACTGTTCCAAAATGTTACCAATCACATGCCTCCTCTGATGAACAAAATACATTTCAGCAGCCCTGCACACAGATAATCCAACCCAAACTATAGATTCTACATACATGATGTGAAGACCAACAGGTAGAGATGAGTTGATACAATATGCTGTGCAATGACCTCGGACTGTACCTCCAGTGATGACCACGCCTGGTATGAGATGCAGACTCGCTTGAGCCTGGAAATAGAATTTAAGATTTGAATTATACATTTTCCTACAAAGGGTGGCGTTTTTTCTACTTTAACACGCTCCATCAGGCGAGGAAAGTGTGGAAAATTTGACAAAGCTTGTATACCTTTTGTGCAATCATAGAAAATACGACATAAATCAGTGCATGTAATCTCACTGTGGGTGTAGACTTGGCCCGATGTCTGCCCCTCGGGTAGTTGGCTTCCAACCTACTAACCTCACCTGCTAGAAGGCTCAACTACAACACACACCTTCTGAAGCAGGCTGCAGTGAAAATAAGCCTGCTTGTCTGGGCCAAATGGATGAGCTTTAGACTTTGGCCCTTCGCGAACAGGGAGTTCACCTTTGAGATGGCCTTTAATGGGTGTGTATGTTGGATGGTGGACATCAAAGCTCACATCTAGACAAGAATAAATCTGCAACATGATGATTCCCTATAAAGACTTAGGCATCACCTTTCGTGTCCATGGTGTTTATTTCTATCATGTTTCATTTACTTTTTGATATACAAACGAAATCAATTACGATGGTAATTAAACTTCAATTTCATAGGTTGGCAACTCCATTAACCGCACATCCACATTACGTGCTAATGTGAACGTCAGTTCAACATCTAAAAGAGGTCCATTAATGACGTCTAAATCTTGGACCAATTTTGCACGTTGCACAAACGTCTAGATTCGGTGGTGGAGAGCAAATCCACATTACGTGCTAATGTGACCGTCTAAAAGAGGTCCAATAATGACGTCTAAATCTTGGATCCATTTTGTACGTTGCGTTGATGTCTAGATTCGGTGGTGGACAGCACATCCACATTACGTGCTAATGTGAACGTCAGTTCAACATCTAAAAGAGGTCCAATAATGACGTCTTAATCTTGGATTCATTTTACACGTTGCACTGATGTCTACATTTGTTCCTTGACTGACCACACACAAGTCCAGGGGCCTCATGTATCAACGCCATTTACGCAAGAAAAAGGTGCGTTCGCAAGGATCGGAGCTCTAGATGGGATGTCTCAATCCTGAAAAGTTCTTCGATCCTTGCGCCTGTCACGGCAGCTCCGGAGGTGCAGTAGAAGTTTGTTTGAAGCCAGATTCTTGCGTGAGCAGCACTTTGGTCCGTTGGCGACACAGTGAGGCGATGTTTGGTGACCAATGCTGGACTGGGACAAGGAAGTGGCTCGGGAAATTGACGACAATGGCAAATGTGGCTGCAAAACCACAGGCGGTTGCCATCAAACACAAGCAGGACAATGACAAAGCTTGGCTGGAATACAATAAGTATTACCTCACCCAGATTTGCATCCAGTTGCTGAAGAACCACTTGGACGCTGGACGGAGCTCCCTGCTGAGAACAGGTGCAGTTACATGACCTGACCTCCTCTCATTCCCTCCACATCCTCACTCCTCTCTTCACCTCTCTTTGCTTTCTCTATTTTTCCTTCTCACTCTTTTTTTCTTTTAATTTTCAAATTTTGTCTCTCACCTCAAATGTGTTTTCCTCTCATTTGCTGCCATCCCTCTTTTCTTCTTCACACTTTGTATGAGTAGATGGGGGTTTTTTTTCTTATAAATCTAAATAAATGAATGTGTTTGATCTTCAAAGAGAGAAAATGTTAGCTGACCCATTAATATCAGCTCAGACTGGAATGTTGATATTAAACCCCCCCCATGATGATCCATGATGGAACTTTTCAGATGAGCGCTGACCTCATGCTGCCAGAGGACGGCAAAGACCTCCACAAGTACGATTGTGTGTTCCATCTCTCCGCTGTCGAGGAGGACCTGGTCTACAGACTGGACAGAAGCTCCATCAAGACCAACCACAGTAAGACGGAAACCAGACTCCTCTTTGTCTCCTCTGTCCAGTTTCCACCGTGTCACTTTGATTGATGGATGTTATTGTGCTCCTCATGAAATGACGAGAGTCTGGGATGGATTTTTGTAATTGTGTAACTTTGGCTGCAGGTGTTCATCTGTCACTTAAGAGAGGACGCCATCGGGCGCGCAGTGATACGAACGGAAGAAAAATAGTACCTGGTGATCGCAAGGTTGGACTTTTTTCTGGCGAATAATTGGTTATGCAAATGTTTTTTGGAGCAAAACGCTTTATCCGTGTGACCCCAGCAACTAGATGGAACTACTTTCTACAACAGCGAAACCGGGCCTTGGTCTGACCTCTGACCTCAGCTGCAGCTTCAGGTGTCCAAACATCAGCGGTGTTTGGTTTCTCTCTGATCCAGCACGTCTCAGCCTTTTCACTTTCACATGGTGTGGCCTGTGAGAGCTGAGCTGCCTGATTCTTGGCTCCAAGAAGCTCTCTCTCTCAGCCCAAACCTAATTGGAGGTCAATGACGGAGCCTTACTGTGTTACTGTGACATGAAGACCAACATCTTGGCTCATATTCAATCTAATGAAATGTTGAACCTCATCAAACATCTTTTTTATGGACTACAAGATAAATCTGCTTCTTTATTTGATGACAAAACAGTCTTACTGCTCATCAACTCTGCACGTCAGCTGCATGTTTGGACCACTAGAGGGAGCACTTAGAGACTCTGATCCACTTACACACTCCTGGGGGAAAAAGTAACCCACGTGATTTTATTAAGCTCTGCAATTGATACGTTTTATCAGGACAGTTGATCAGTTCCAGTACAGACACAGACTTTATTACAGCGTCACCACAAGCTCACAGAGTTTTTTCATCAAAAACTTTTCTCCATATTTTCACAATTTCAGCCTGTAAAACATCACACAAACTCTGAGCTGCGGGTTTTTATTTGAGCCTCAGATGCAAATAACGTCGAATAAACTCGACATTTGTCGTTTGATTGAGTGAAAAATATCTCAAATATAAGACGCAAATATTTCGTTTCGCTCCCCCTGGAGAAAACGTGACGTCCCCGTGATCCTGAATTATGATTGGGTTAGGAGCAGCTTGGCGTGCGCGCGCCTGAAAGTTCACCTTCAGTCAGCGCAGTTGTGGTCGTCAGAGAGGAAGCTGATGCTGGTGCAGCTTACCATGAAGACTTTCGTCCTCCTGCTTCTCCTGGTTCACAATGCAGCGGCTGGTAAGACTCTGTTGAGATATGACATATTGTGAGTGAATCTGATACTGTACTGTGCGGTTTTCAGTTTGTGGTAGTTGCTACTTTGTTACGCTTGCGTGCACCGGATGTGCATGTCTCGGACCCATTTTTTCACGTCTTAATAAACGGAGGCTGTTCTCCAGAGAGCTCTAGCCCCTGCTGCGAAGTACGATTCTTTGACATCTGTGACAATTATCCATTTCTGCTGTGAGCCTAATCTGCCAACAGGTTATGGGGCCGGGCTACAACGGGATATTCTACAGTATGTAGGAAGTACACGGCAAGCAGGAATCACGGTGGTTATCGCAACAAGCTAGAGTAGCTAAATAGCATCGGTGAGCCGAGGAAATCTTACGGTATGCTAACACGGAGCTACTGATATGGAGGACACCAGGAGGAGCAAGTGGCCCTCTGGGAAGAAAGAATGCTGTGTTGTATGTTGCTTGCTGTTGCTTGCTTGCACAAAAGACAAAGGTAGAGAAGGCTTACAAGTGTTGCGGGAGCATTGCGTCGGGAAAGGAAGACTCCAGATTGTCGTGCTGTTTGTAATATTGACCGTGCTGTAGAAGGCTGATACTGAGACAGTAACTGAGGACATTATCAGGGCCGATCAAATCATTACCACGCTCAGGAGTGCCGGTTAGGTACCAAGCGAAGGGCTAATGATGGCGATGGTCATGTGGGGGTTACCCCAAAAATACAAGCCACTCACATTGATACTGACACACGGCGACACTGATTTGACATTGGGACAATTCAAGGCAAAATTGAGGAACTTCGAAGCCGCCAAAGACACAGCCATACCACCAGAGCAGACAACAGAAAGGGAGCTAAAGGCCCAAGACACCCAAGAAAAAGACTGCGAAATGATTCACCCGTGATTGGAACTACCAACGCAACATGGTGTTCTGGCAATGCGGGGACAAAGGTCATCGGGAAAAATGACTGTTCAAAGAGTGTTTGGTGCAGTTCTTGCCGGATCCAGGATCACACGGACAAAGTGTGCAAGAAGAAAGACAGGTCCAGGCAGGGGAACAGCAACATTTCACTTGATAGACGGTGACCGGTGGTGGCGTAGAGTGACATTGAAAAAAGCACTATACATTCCATCATACCCCCAAGAACTCTTCTCTGTTGTCTGCTACAGCATGGCGCCAGTGTATTCTTTGAAGACGGCAAGGATGCACCAATATTACCTGATGGTACCAGGTTTGACTTTTATGTGCAAGGGGAAATGTACTGCAGATGGAATATGAGATTGATAAGTGCCATGATAGCCTTGCTATTCAAACATGGCATGAGATAATGGGCCACTGCAACTATGAGGATATAGTAAGGCTGCAAGATGTCACTGATGGTATGCATATTGAGGGTACGAAGCATTAGCCAGATAGAGAGTGAAAAGTATGTTTAGAAGAAAAGTTCACTCAAAACAGGAACAGAAAAAGAAGAAGAAAGTGGGTGTACTCGATAAAGACAGAGATAGACGGTTGAGACAGGTATAAAGCTAGATTCGTAGCAAAACGGTACAGGCAAAGAGCTGGGGTGGATTATAGGCAGACATCTTCACCAACAGCCAACCTAACAAGTGGTGTGAGTGCTATCACAGAAGGCAGCTCAGGAAGACTCGATCTTACACCAAATGGGTGTAAAAACTGCCTATCCCATTGACTGCGGAGATAAACTTGTGTGCAAACTAGAGAAGTCCATTTCGGGGACTGAGCCAGTCAGGGAGAAATTGGAACTTGATGTTGCATGAATGTTTAACAAGCAATGGTTTATACACAGAACCCATCAGACCACTGTGTGTATGCTAAAGATTCAAAAGAAGGCAAAACAATTGTAAGTGCCTGGGTTGGTGATCTAATCATTGCATCAAGTAGCACAGAGATGCTGAGAAAAGTGAAGAATGTGCTTTCCACAAGGTTGGCATGGATTTCAGTCATTCTGACAACTGTGTTAGAGTATCACAACAGAAATATGCAGAAAAGATATTGGAACGTTTTGTAAAATTCAAGAGTGCAGGATGACAGAAAGACCATGTGAGCAGACATTAGACTTCTCAGAAGACGCACCTAAAGCGGTGGATGTGAGAGGCTGTTGGAAGTCTAATATATTTAGTGTTCAGTAATTAATGTGGACAATCGGGAGACAATAGCTCTAGCAAAGAACCCGGTGTATTGACAAAGATGCAAGCGCATTGATATTAAATAGGCCTTCGAAAGGTCTTCACTAAGAGAGGGAAGGATGACCCTGGTCTGTTGTCCTTCAGACAAAATGGTTGCAGATGTAATGACAAAGCCTGCATCCAAGCTTAAACTCAAGAAGTTTGCTGGAGTAATGTTCGGTGGTTAAAATGTAAGCATACATTGGGGTATACCAATTTTTGTTCAATGTGAATATTGGATGTGGGCAGGTATACAGTAAGCACATGATTCATAAGTGGGAGTGTTGAGATATGACATATTGTGAGTGAATCTGTTCCTGTACTGTGTGGATTTTAGTTTGTGGTAGTTACCACTTTTCGCCCGCAAAAGGTCAGTGTTGAGCTTTGTTACGCTTGCATGTGCCGGATGTGGATGTCTTGGACCCATTTCTTCATGTCCTAATAAACGGAGGCTGTTCTCCAGAGAGCTCTAGCCGCTGCTGCGAAGGACGATCCTTTGACAACTTGTGGTTGTTGGTGATGAAAAAGATCCTTCACTGATCCATTAAAATATTTACATTTTTTTCCTTCAGTGACTCGCTCGCTGAAGTATTTCTACGCTGCATCATCTGGACCCTCAAACTTTCCAGGGTTTGTAGCTGTTGGTCAGGTTGATGAAGTTGAGATGTTCCACTATGACAGCAACACCAGGAGAGCAGAACCCAAACAGGACTGGATGGACAAAGTCACAGCTGATGATCCACATTACTTTGAGAGTGAGACTCTGGACTTTCTGGCTGCGCAGCAGATCTTCAAAGTCAACATTGAAACAGCAAAGCAGCGCTTCAACCAAACTGGAGGTTTGTTTTGTGTTTGATCATGTTTTCATCCAGTTCCCAACACAAAAAAACACACACACACACGTTTGAATGAGGCCAACTGACACGGCCTCAAATAGCCCATCCCATAATAGTCCCACAATGCGTCTACTCGACCACAGTGAGTCAGATGATCAGCAGGAAATATTGATCATCAAATCATCACTGAAGTCTTGGATTGATCTTTGATGGCTCGACTTTCAAACGGGAGAATTTGCTGCTCTTTACTCTGTTCAGTTCAGCTCCCACAAAACACAGTGGAGGTTGTTCATTTCTCAAAGCGCACGGCTTATTCTATCAATCGATCGATTAATCAATAAAGAGATGAACCTCCGGTGAGATCAGATGAATTCTCCCACAGTGACCACAGAGCAGCGCCGACGTCACTTTGTAGCTCCTGAATTGGTTGAAGACATTGATCAGCGATCGATAACTGAAGTCCTTTATTGACCGTCCGCAGAATCCAGCTTGTCAAATGTGAGAGTTTGCAGTGCGGCTCAAACCAAACCATCAATGTTCCCTGGCGGTGGTTGACTGACGCTGCTCTCTGTCTCTCAGGTGTCCACATGGTCCAGCTGATGCTCGGCTGTGAGTGGGACGATGAGACTGGAGACACTGATGGGTTTCATCAGGAAGCTTATGATGGAGAAGACTTCATCTCATTGGACCTGAAGACTCTGACATGGGTGGCTGCAAAACCACAGGCAGTCGCAACCAAACACAAGTGGGACAATAACAAAGCTCGGCTTGAACACAGGAAGCAGCACCTCAGACAGACCTGCGTCGATTGGCTGAAGAAGTTCTTGAACTATGGGCGGAGCTTCCTGCTGAGAACAGGTGCAGTCACATGACCTGACCTCTTCTCATTCCCTCCACGTCCTCACTCCTCCCTTCATCCATCTTTGATTTTCTCTCTCTTTCCCTCATTCTTTTTTTCTTTTAATTTTCTAATTCTCTCTCTCACCGCGAATGCGTTTTCCTCTTGTTTAGTTCCATCCCTCTTTTCTTATTCACACTTTGGATTAGTAGATATTTATTATTAATCTAAATAACAGGATGTGTTTTATGTTGATGTGATAACAGAGAGAGAAAGTTAGCTGACACATTTAATATCACCTTATTGATGTTAATGTTCAGTCACTCATCATAAAAACCTTTACCCCCCCCCCTCCAGAGCGTCCACTGGTGTCTCTCCTCCAGAGGACCCCCTCCTCTCCAATCAGCTGCTTTGCCACAGGTTTCTTCCCCAACAGAGCCGTGATGTTCTGGAGGAAAGATGGGGAGGAGCTTCACGAGGACGTGGAGATGGGAGAGCTCCTCCCCAACCACGACGGAACCTTCCAGATGAGCGCTGACCTCACGCTGCCAGAGGACGCCAAAGACCTCCACAAGTACGAGTGTGTGTTCCAGCTCTATGGTGTCAAGGAGGACCTGGTCTACAGACTGGACAGACGCTCCATCAAGACCAACCACAGTAAGACGGGAACCAGACTCCTCTTTGTCTCCTCCGTCCAGTTTCCACCGTGTCACTTTGATTGATGGATGTTCTTGTGCTCCTCAGGGAATCCCTTTGATGCCACCATGATCGTCGTGGTGGTGGTTCTCCTAGCCCTCATCCTCTCCGCCTCCATCGCTGTCATGCTCTACAAGAAGAAGAAAGGTGAGAGTGTTTTGTACTTTTCAAGTTGCAAACGTGTAAGTGGGGTCTGGCCTGGTGTCAAACATCACGCTGAGTTTGTCCACAAGGAACAAAAAACAAACTTTATTGACTTGTGAGAAGTGACATTGCTTTTTTGGTTTTCTTCTCAGCCAAGTGCCCTCCTCTGGTAAGTGCAGCTCTGGGTGGGTGTGTGTGTGTGTGTGTGCGTGTGTGTGTGTGTTTTCCCTGTCAGCAGTGTGAGTTGTTGGAGAATCAAACTCAGAGTGTGTTTGTGTCCTCGCAGCCTCCGACAGCAGCTCTGAGCTCTCAGAGAGAGTGAACCCAGTCAGCTGAGCCTTCCTTTTGGTCTCCTCAGGTTTTTGGATAAATTCTGCGCCTGAAAAAAAGAGATTCCATCATTCCTGTTTATCAGTTAATCATCATCATCTGGTGTGGATTTTTGTAATTGTGTGATTGTGCAGGTGTTCATCTGTCAATTCTAGTTCACATGAGGACTATTTTTCTATGATTTGGGAACAATCAAACACAAAGTGCTCTAGAGAAACCAGTCCATCCCAAACTATGATGGTGTGAGATGGATGCAGAGGTCTGATCAGATGCACAGTGAGACCAGTGTGACCAGTTGAGATGAAACCAGCATCATAAAATGACACATGAGCCTCAATGGAAGCTGAAATACAAATGGAGCACTTCGCTTTTTTTAAAGGGTAAATACAAAAACATGTCTGACATTTTGATTGAGGGACTTTGTCATTGTGTGTTAAAATGGTCTTTGGCTTGAACACTGACTCAATAAAGTCTTCTTTAAAAAAAACTATGCAGTGTGTGTGTGTGTGTGTGTGTGTGTACGTGTGCGTGTGTGGCCTCAAGACAGGAAACAAACATGCAAATGTGGACTTCAAAATAAAAGAGGAAGTACATTGCCACTTCTGGTGATTGTGGTATCTTCCTTCGCTTGACTTCATGAGTTGAGAATCTCCAGGTCGTCTATGGGAGCTACTTGGACTTAAAGGTCACCTTACGAGCCAAATTCATTCTCTGAAGGCTTTCTAAAAGTCATATGTGTCCCCGTAGCATGAGTATGAGGTCCAAAAAATGAAGAAATTCTGTCCCCTCGTTTACTTGCTTTCTCTATCTTTTGCCCACTGTGAGCTGAAAGGAGCGGATGTGAGCGTTGGACACTTGTGAGGTGGAAGTCACTGTCCACTCCCCCCGCTGTAGTGGAGGCTGCTTTCGACCAGCCTCTGCATAAGATGGGCCTTACTATTAGCTAGAGCTAGCGTTAGATAAATGGTAGTAACTGAAACAACACTGTGGCAGCGGGGTGTGGTGATGGCACCAGCTGCTGGAGGAGGGGGAGGAGTGGCTCTGCGGCTCTGGCTCTGTCTCTGTCTCTGTCTCTGTCCGCTCCGGTCCTCTCTCAGGTCCCAGCCTACTGCAAGAGACCAGAACCACGTTACAAACATGCTTATATAGCTGACTGATTACCTGATTCTGGTCAGCTGTCTGATCCCCGGCAGAGCCACTCCTCCCCCTCCTCCAGCAGCCGGTGCCATCACCACACCCCGCTGCCACAAACACATATGAACAAAACAAGAGATTTAGAAAAAAATGAACCAACCAGTCTGAAACGTCCTGCTGCAGCCACAGAATCTGAACATGTTGGGGAACGAGAACCTCTACTTCTGTGTCCCATTCTGCTTCAATTAGCTACGGTTGAATGACAGCGTTTCTGCCGTAAAAAACGGCTTATTGTACGCTAAGAACGTAGACCAGTGAAAGCCGCATCCCCTGGCCAATAGTAGCCTGGAATGGGCGTGGCCACACGCTCATTGACATTTAAAGGTACAGGCACAGAAACAGCCTGTTCTCAGGAGAGCTCACCAGAGACACATTTAGACCGGCTGGAATGAAGTACCAAACCTGAATTTGCACGAAAAAACATTTAGAAGAATATTTTTGAGCCTCTGGCAACTCTGAATGGGTCTATTTTTCATCACTGTCAGTTTACGATCACAGAATAATATCCGTACCCTTGCGCTATCTATGACTGACGTGCCACCCCCGCAGTAGATCCTGAATGGTACGCGCCAGACCGATCGCGCGAAATAAATACAAGCACGGATCAATAAAGTTAATACAGATAAGCAGCAGTGTGTAAGCTGACAGCCGGCGATGGACATTAGACAGTTTTTTAAAAACAAAGGGAAAGAAGCAGCAGGGAGGAGAAATGTGAAGGGAGGGAGAGAGGTAGGTTATGTTTGTGTTTGCTCGAGCACTGTGATGTTATTTCATTTCTGGCGAGTCCTACATATATATAACACAGTCTATGTGGCGAGCACCCCGTTTCTCACCATTAATTTAACACGTAATTGAGTACTTCCTCCTGTCTTTTAATCAAAGCAGAACAATGAACAAAACGGCCTAGCCTATACCAGATTATGATAAAATTATTCCACCATTTGTGAGTGAAAATAGGAATAATGCACATGTATGGTGGTGTGTGTTACTGTTCTAACGTGCCTGTATTTGTGTGTCTTGTAACAAAAATACGTTCTTTTGAAGTCTAACAGTATGTTGCCTCGTTGGGTAAACTGGCCCAGAAAACAAATTATAAATACATGTTAATAAAAATGTACATACTGTAGATAACCATCGCCAGAGTGCATTTTTCTGAGTGGCATCAATATAGTGAGGCTGTGTGTATGTGTGTTAGTACAGTATGTCAGTATGTGTGTGCGCAATGCGCGCCCTTGAGGAGTGGGGGGGGACTGTGCCCCTGGAAAGCTGCAGGCCCAGCAACGTTCCTGTGTGTGTCGAGGAAACGTGCTTTTGTTTCGTGATCGCGCCACTTTAGAAACATGGAAACGCGCATAAGGCCAACTCTGCAGCTCGGTCTGACCTCTGACCTCAGCTGCAGCTCCAGACGAGCGAAGCTGGAACAGCTTCAGGTGTCCAAACATCAGCGGTGTTTGGTTTCTCTCTGATCCAGCACGTCTCAGCCTTTTCACTTTCACATGGTTTGGCCTGTGAGAGCTGAGCTGGCTGATTCTTGGCTCCAAGAAGCTCTCTGACCGGCTGTTGGCTGGTTTTTCAAAGCCCAAACCTGATTGGAGGTCAATGATGGAGCTTTACTGTGTTACTGTGACATTGAAGACCAACACGTCGGCTCGTATTCAGTCTGACGAAATGTTGAACCTCATCAAACATCTTTTTTAAGGACATACAGGATAAATCTGCTTCATTATTAGATGATAAATCCGTCTTACTGCTCATCAACTCTGCGTGTATGGACCACTAGAGGGAGCACTTTGACACTCTGATCCACTTACACACCACAAGCTCACAGTTTTTTCATCAAAAGCTTTTCTCCACATTTTCCTCATTTCAACCTGTAAAATATCACACAAACTCTGAGCTGCGGGTTTTCATTTTAGCCTCAAATGCAAATAAAGTCGAATAAAGTCGACAGTTTCATCGTTTCATTGAGTGAAAAAGCTCAAATGTACAGTTTCCCGCTCCCTGTTTTTGTTCCCTAGTTACACGTGACGTCACCGCGATCCTGAATTATGATTGGCTAAGGAGCAGCTAATATCTGCTGCCCTGCGTGTTTCCCCTCCTTCGGCGCGGCTGTGATCGTCAGAGAGGAAGCTCCGTGTCAGTCTCCGATCAAAATCATCGATCCTGGAGCTCAACATGAAGACTTTCGTCCTCCTGCTTCTCCTGCTTCACGGCGCGGCGGCTGGTGAGACTTTTTCATCACTAACTTTGATTATTATGTTTTTGTCCTCAGACATGTTTAGGTTTCGGTTTGAAGAACGTGACGTTTGATTTCATCATTGATTACGGATGTAAAGTCCTAAAAGTCCACAATCACAAAGTTCATATTCATCAGTGGTTTTTGTTTTGCTCCTTTATAATTTCTCCTCTTTTTTGTGACAAAAATCAATAATCAAGTCTTCCAATCCTTTTTTTTCTAAATATAAAACCACATATAGTTGATCCAACACAACTGAACACTTTAGTTTGTCATGTTAATAGTGTAAGATGAGATTTATTTTTGTGAGGACATATTCAGAAGATTGCCTTATTTTGCATTCTTCATGTTTTTGAGTCCACATAATTTAACTAATTGTAACTACATTTCTAAATATTGTATAGTTATGATTAAGATTGGCGGAGTAATATGTAAGAGGTGAAAGGTCACTTTTGTTGTCAGTGTTCAGTTGTCCTGAGCCTTTTGACGGAGAGTAAAGTGGCTCGTGAGATACCAGAGAAGTTGTCCCCGTGCTCCTTCTTCACCCACAGCCCTCCGATAGTTTAATTAGATAACCCGTAAGACAGAGTTTTGAGTTTTGCCGGGGATTAACAAGCCGACTGCCTGTGCGACGATGGAGCCAATTTTTTTTCCCGTCCTCACCGTGGGCTGCAACTGCTTCAAGCGAACGCCAAGCTGGCGACTCAGTCAGTGTGCTGGTGGAATAAAAACGGACTCTGGTGGATATTAATATCTCCGAGGTAACAACGAAGCAACATAAAAGTGTGTTACAGAGACTGACAAAGTGGACATACATTTTCTGCTCTCTTTGCGGAGTGGGACCGTCTCATGGTGAAGTTGTTTACGTGTCGCTCTGGAAACTTCAATTGCAAAGTAAACTCGCGAAGGTCACCGAAGCTAAGACTGTTAAGCTACACATGCCCATTCTGAACTTTCACTGCACTTTTGAGAGCCGTGCCCTCGCCTGTACAGTGAGCACTGAAAATGAATATGGCAAGTCACAATAATCATTGGAACGAACTGCCCTTTCGTCCTCGCCATGTCATGCCACAGTATTGTAAAGGGGATTTTCCACATGTTTTCATGGGGATGGAAAAGAGGATTTTTCTGTATGGTGCAGACGTTTTGAAGTGGCTGCAGAGGCTGCTCCTTATTATGATGAAGACAGTCTGACTAAACTGCTGCCCTCACACCTTGGTGGTGCTGCTTTTAGTTACTGGATAGCCTACCTGATACAACACAATCTGACTACAACTCTGCGAAAGAAAAACTGAAAGCTGTTTCTGGACAGATAAAATGTCTCCTTCCATGAAAACAGAAATCTAACGTCAAGTTGAGGAACTTAAAGCTCAGGATCTCATTGAAGACAGAAAAAGAAAGATGGCACATACAGATTTTGTGTCGATTTCAGAAAACTGAACTCAGTTACCGTCACTGATACACATCCCCTCCCGAGAGTCGATGATAGTTTGGATGCACTGTCTGGCTCTCAGTTCTTCTGCACCATCGACATGTCAAGTGGATACTGGCAAGTTGAAATGCATCCTGCAGACAGACCCAAAACAGCATTTACAACAGGCGATGGTCTCTACCAATTCAAAGTGATGCCCATGGGTCTGAAAAACTCACCACCAACTTTTCTTGTCTTAAGAGGTCTTCACTGGACAACATGTGTCATTTACCTTGATGACATAATTTGCATGGGACGAGACTTCAGTGATCACCTTCAAAACCTGATTGGCATTCTTACACGCTTCAGATAAGCAGGTTTGAAACTCAATCCAAAGAAATGTGAGTTTTGCAAATCTGCAGTCAAGTACATGGGTCACATTGTTTTACGTGATGGACTGGCACTGGACCCAGTCAACAGCCGACGTATAAGTGAATGGCCTGTCCCAAAATCACCCACTGAGATAAGAGCATTTCTGGGACTTTGTTCCTATTAAAGACATTTTGTGCACAAGTATGCATTTATCGCTCATCCTCTTCACAGACTCACACAAAAACATGTGTCATTTGAATGGACTGAAGAGTGTACAACTGCATTTCAGACGTTAAAAGATGCACTCACCTCCTCTCTAATAATGGCATTTCCCAACTTTCATTAGCCATTCATTCTCAGTACAAATGCATCTAACTATGCTATTGGCTCAGTGCTCTCTCAGGTTCAAAACGGAAAAGAACGGGTGATAGCATATGCAAGTCATGTTCTGACCTGCACAGAGAAGAAATGGTCCACATATGACAAAGAACTTTGGGCCATTGTCTGGACTGTCAGACAGTTCAGACACTACTTGAGTTGTAATCCATTTACAATCATTACTGATCATCGTCCACTCCTCAGTTTACGCAAACTGGATGTCACACGTGACCCAACATGACGAAGAGGTTGTTGGGCTCTGGAGTTGGATCCTTATCAATGGACAATAAAACACAAAGAAGGAAAGAAACACACAAACGCTGATGCAATGTCACGGAATGCCCCTCTCACAACAGGACCCCGTGGTAAAAGAGGAAATAGCGCCTCCCTCCCAGGATGATCACTCCTCTCCTGTTAAAGGGGAATTCTCTCCTCCAGTTTCACAGTTGCACAATCCTCCTGTGCGACCTTCTTCAGTCTTCAGCACAACAGCTCAGGTTTGCTCGTCAAAAAGACACTGCTGTTGTTCAGACGACAAACACAAGTGTGGAAATGTTACAACACACACTTTCAACTCAAACAAATGACATTTTATCGGAACAACTCTCTGACCCCATTCTCTCTGAAGTGTACACGTGGGTACAGAGTAACAAACAACCATACCTCAGACACGTTAAAGGGAAATTTCTGATAAAACTGGAGGCAATTCCCCAAACTGGTACTGTGTAATGACTTACTCTGTCGAAAGGCACGCATTGCACCAGGACAGCCAGTTTTGTACCAAGTGCTGATTCCCTCCTCACTAATCACGGAGACTATGAACATTCTCCATGGCAATCCCTGCTCAGGTCATCACAGCGCTGATCTCACATTCAAGAAAGCCCTAATTACGTGCTATTGGCCAAACATGAGATCTGATATTGATAACGTCTGTGATATGTGTCATATATGTGAGCCTTACAGAAAACCCGTACCACAACACAGACCTCCCCTGTAATCCATGCAAGCAGAAAGACCATTCTAATTTGTATGCACAGATATTACTGAGCACCCAGTCACCTCACAGGGACATAAGTATGTGCTTGTAGTACAAGATCGTTTTACAAAGTATGTCGATGCTTTCCTTATGTCGGATCAGACAGCGGCTACAGTTGCACGACTGTTTTGTGAAAGATATATTCCTGAACATGGAGTTCCAGTAGAGCTTTTTACAGATCAGGGAAGACAGTATGAATCTGAAATCATTCAAACGATATGCCAGAGACTGAGCATCCAGAAGAAAAGAACGTCTCCATACCACCCCTGTGGTAATGGAATGGTAGAGAGATTTAACCGAACTTTAAAACAACAGTTGGCTAAACTCATTCATCAACATGACGGTGAATGGGACCACTATTTGCCAGCAGTGGTTCTCTCCTTTAACTCTACTCTACATTCTACATTCTCCACATCTCGTCAGATAACGAAGGTCTTGTATACACACTCTTGGATTTGAAACATCCTCAAGTTGCATCAAAAGTTATTCACTATGACAGACTGAAGCCTTATCGTTCCGCTCAGGACACATCTTCAGCACAAGTGAACCACCTTGTGCCTCAACTGCCAATAACACTTTCCCGAGGTATACGCCATTATCTGTTTCACTCCCCATACATCCTCGATCATCTGAAACTGAACAGGCTTCTGCCCCTGCCTGCCCCTCTGCTCCCCTAATATGCAGACCTTCAGGACGGACGTCACAAGTCCACCCACAACAGGACCACAGGGCTAACACTGTTCCTGCAGCATCTGCTGGGACACACTTTGGTGCCCCACCAACAACACGTTATGGACGGATGGTTAGGAGACCACAGCGGTTCTTGCTGTGAGCAACTCCTCTCCCATTCAACGGACAGATATGAACTGTTTCTGAACATTTATTGGGACTGGACATTTATCTGCTGATTATTGAGGGTTTGCACTCAATATTTGCAGATGGTCAGTGTTTAAACAACACAGAGAAAAAAATAAAAAACAACTGAAATAAAGGACAGAAAAGTAATAGACAAAACAACAAAATAAAAGGAATGCAACAACTAAGAACAAGAAAAGTACGCAGCCTAAAATAAGATGTGAAAAAACCCCCAAAAGAACCATACAATATGTTACTGACTTTGGTTGTAGTTTGAAGAAAAAAAATGTTACACAGTTTCATGCTTCAGGTATATCGGAGTTTTGCAATACAAGTGTGGATGTTTTTTGAATCTGTGTCTGTAATATGTGATGGCATATGGTACAGTTTTCAAGCATTTATAGTAGTCTTATCCTACTAGTTATTTCCATTCATCTACCTGTTCTGATGTTTGCCTAGTTGTTAAAGTTACAGAGTACGTATTTTCACTTTGAAATGAGGACTTTCATCTGAAGAAAGGGAAGAATGTAAAATGAGATTTATTTTTGTGAGGACATAATCAGAAGATTGCCTTATTTTGCATTGTTCATATTTTTGAGTCCACATAATTTAATTAATTCTAACTACATTTCTAAATATTGTATTCTGCTGTTTACGTTTCATCTGGAACTATATAATATGGAGCACTTTACGTGCAGGTAATGTGAGTTATGATTAAGATTGGCGGAGTAATATGTAAGAGGTGAAAGGTCACTTTTGTTGTCAGTGTTCAGTTGTCCTAAGCCTTTTGACGGAGAATAAAGTGAGATACCAGAGAAGTTGTCCCCGTGCTCCTTCTTCACCCACAGCCCTCCGATAGTTTAATTCGATAACCCGTAAGACAATAGGTAAGACAGCCAAAACCCTGTCTTACAATAGTGATGCTCCGGCCTGAGCCAGCAGGGACGCAGACACACCCACACACACACACACACACACACACACACACACACACACACACACACACACACACACACACACAGCCCTCCAACTAAAACTGAAGCCCAAATCCAAACAATTCAACAATTCCGACTGATCAACAAGCCGGGAAGATTTATAAAGGCCAAATCCATCGATTCTTCCGTATGGCCGTGTCAAATGTCAGCGTCAAACACAAAGAGGCCACATTTGCTGAGCAGGCTGAACTAAAGCAAGGAGGTTTGTGATTTCACCTTCAAGGTTGAACTTCTTTAGGTTGTTGGTGCTGAAAAAGATCCTTCATTGATCCACTAAAAGATTTCAATTTTTTTTCCTGCAGTGACTCGCTCGCTGAACTTTTTCTACGCTGCATCCTCTGGAGTCCCAAACTTCCCAGAGTTTGTGGCTGTTGGTCAGGTTGATGGAGTTGAGGTGATCCGCTATGACAGCAACATCAGGAGAGCAGAACCCAAACAGGACTGGATGGACTCAGTCACAGATGATGATCCAGAGCACTTTGAGACGAACACTCAGAACTTTCTGGGTGACCAGCAGATCTACAAAGTCAACCTTGAAACAGCAAAGCAGCGCTTCAACCAAACTGGAGGTTTGTTTGTGTTTCACTTTTTACTGATGAAATGTTGATCATGTTTTCCTCCAGTTCCCAACACACACACACACACACACACACACACACAAATGTTTGAATGAGACCAACTGACGCAGCCTCACACACACACATAGTCCATCCCATAATAGTCCCACAGTGCCTCTACTCGACCACAGTAAGTCAGATGATCAGCAGGAAATATTGATCATCAAATCATCACTGAAGTCTTCGATTGATCTTTGACGGCTCGACTTTCAAACGGGAGAATTTGCTGCTTTTCTCTGTTCAGTTCAGCTCCCACAAAACACAGTTAAGGTTGTCTTCTCATTCGGACATTTCTCAGAGCGCACAGCTTATTCGATCGATCAATCAATAAAGAGATGAGTAGGAGATGAAGCCATGATCTGCAGCTCTGAACCTCCCGCGAGTCCAGTTGAGATCAGATGAATTCTCCCGCAGTGACCACAGAGCATCTCCAACGTCACTTTGTAGGTCCTGAATCGGTTAAAAATTGAAAAAACTGAAGTCCTTGATTGATCGTCTGCAGAGTCCATCTTGTCAAATGTGAGAGTATGCCACGTCTCTCAGTGCGGCTCAAACCAAACGATCAATGTTCCCCGACACTTTGATCCCTCACAGATGCAATCAATAGGTGATCAGAGCGCCAACGGAGGTTGACGCTGCTCTCTGTCTCTCAGGTGTCCACGTTTTCCAGAAGATGTACGGCTGTGAGTGGGACGATGAGACTGGAGACACTGATGGGTTTCATCAGGAAGCTTATGATGGAGAAGACTTCCTCTCATTGGACCTGAAGACTCTGACATATGTGGCTGCAAAACCACAGGCGGTCGCCACCAAATACAAGTGGGAGAATGACAAAGCTCTGCTTGAACACAGGAAGCAGTACCTCAGACAGACCTGCATCAATTGGCTGAAGAAGTACTTGAACTATGGGCGGAGCTTCCTGCTGAGAATAGGTGCAGTCATCTGACCTGACCATCATTCCCTCCACGTCCTCACTCTTTCCTTCTTCTCGTTTGGATGAGTAGATATTTTATTATTAATCTAAATAACAGGATGTGTTTGATGTTGATGTGATAACAGAGAGAGAAAGTTAGCTGACATATTTAATATCACCTTGTTGATGTTAATGTTCAGTCACTCATCATAAAAACCTTTACCCCCCCCCTCCAGAGCGTCCGTCGGTGTCTCTCCTCCAGAGGACCCCCTCCTCTCCAATCAGCTGCTTTGCTACAGGTTTCTTCCCCAACAGAGCCATGATGTTCTGGAGGAAAGATGGGGAGGAGCTTCACGAGAACGTGGAAATAGGAGAGCTCCTCCCCAACCACGACGGAACCTTCCAGATGAGCGCTGACCTCACGCTGCCAGAGGACGCCAAAGACCTCCACAAGTACGAGTGTGTGTTCCATCACTCCGGTGTCGAGGAGGACCTGGTCTACAGACTGGACAGACGCTCCATCAAGACCAACCACAGTAAGACGGGAACCAGACTCCTCTTTGTCTCCTGTTTAAGATCAGAGCAGAAACAATCCGCTGAATCCCGTGATGGGTCAACATGATGCTCACTTGAAGGCACTAAAAGGGTCCAACAGTGAGGAGCTGGTGTATTTATTTCTCTTTTCACAGAGAGACACTTTTTAAGCAATGATCAAAGTCTTCATGAGGACAGAAAGTCACTGTTGTTGTTTTGTCTTCATCAGGGAATCCATACACTTTCCTCATCATCAGTGGAATGATTGCTTGCATCGTCCTCGCTGTCATCATTGGAATTGTTTGGAAATATTGCAGATGATGGAAGGTAACCGAGTGCTGCAGATATCTGCTTTGTCATTGGTGCTCATCATCCTCTGATGTTCGAACGTCCCTGTCAATCATCTCCTCCGTCCTGCAGGGCTGCTGAGGCCCATAAACATTATCTTAAATGTTTTTTCCCGCAGCTTTGGTAGTTCATTCCAGCCAGTCTAAAAGTGTCTCTGGTGAGCTCTCCTGAGAACGGGCTTTTTCTGTGCCTGTACCTTTAAATGTCAGTAAGCTGTGTCTGGCCACGCCCACTCAACGGTCCTATTGGCCAGGGGATGCGGCTTTCGCTGGTCTACGTTCTTAGTGTACAATACGCTGTTTTTTATGGCAGAAACGCCGTCGTTCCACCGTAGCTAATTGAAGCAGAATGAGACACAGAAGTAGAGGTTCTCGTTCCCCAACATGTTCAGATTCTGCGGCTGCAGCAGGACGTTTCAGAATGGTTGGTTACATTCTTTCTAAATCTCTTATTTTGTTCACGTGTGTTATTTCAGTTGCTAGCATTTAGCTAAGGCTAGCTCCAGCTAATAGTAAGGATCATCTTATGTGGGGGGTGAAGGAAAAGGATTCCGTTGCTTGGAGCATCCTTTTAGCGTGTTCAGAATCAGGTTGCGGGACTTCAAGTTATTACTCAGAATTAAGCTTTATTGTTAGCTAAACAGAACAGATGGAGAAAGGTTGTACAGCGCTGGGCTGGAATCCGTTGGCACAAAGTCCAGCTGCCTCTCTTTCCCTTGCCCAGAGTCTTTTGTGTTGCAGGGTGGAGTTTTCGCAGGAGATCGGGGGAGTATCGCATCCAGCAGATGTTCTTTTCTTTTCGGGGTGCTTGTCTCCTGGTTAGAAGTTATCGTCTCCGTGGGCTGCAGATGCAATTTCTACTTCTTTGTTTCTCCTGCTGCAAGCTGCAAAACAGGATGTATAGCAACAGCAGAGGAGTGCATCCTGTTCTATTGCAAGATATTTTTCTATTTGTGCAAGATATTTGGAGTGTGTGCAGGCCATTTGTCATTTTATGCAGACGTAGATACAATGTGATAAAAACAAAGACTTTATACCATGATTATCTGTGATTAACATAATTATCCCCTTGATAATAGGCCCGTGCAGACATGTGAACCTCTGCCTGACTCCTTCAGGGGCCGGTGCACAGAAGCCTCCACTACAGCTGGGGGGAGTGGACAGTGACTTCCACCTCACAAGTCTCCCAACGTTCACATCCGCTCCTTTCAGCTCACAGTGGGCACAAAGTCCACGAGGGGACAGAAGGTTTTCTTTTTTGGGCCTCATACTCATGCAACGGGGACACATATGACTGTTAGACAACCTTCAGAAAAAGAATTTGGCTCGGAAGGTGACCTTTAAGCTCACTTCATCGCCCGGCTCCTCATTCTCCGTGGAACCAGTGGACGTCACCAACGTTCATCAGCCTTTTTCCAGTTATGCAAAATATCAGAGTGGGGTGTTTTCTTCAATTTTCTCTGACTAGATTTGTTCTCCAAAGGGTGTAAATATCATTCTCATTCTCCTAAATTAAGAAAAGACCTATTATGTGTGTTCTGCAGCATCATGTGTTTTTCTGTTTTTGCTATTTTTCTACAAATTTGGAACAACTTTCCTCTGTGTGTATATGTTGCTGGAACACTGTAAATTCCCCATTGTGGTATAACAAAGAGTATTCTATTGTATTCTATTCTAAATCAAACACATGCAGGATTGATGTTGAAGGCAGATTAAATGCACAATGGGCCCAGTGTGACCAGACTAGATACGATGACACAGAGGCCTCATCATATCTGGGACGGCCTTGCAGTGGTTCTGCTCCTACCTATGGAGAGCTGAGGCTCACCAAAGTGATTCTACTTCATCTCCAACTATGTATCCATAGGTGAACATAGCTCCCCTCCTTTCCCCCTGAGCTGTGGCGTACCCCAAGGGTAAATTTTATGCACAATGCTTGTTTCCATCTATATGCTGCCATTAGGCAACATTATCTGCAAACATGGCTTCTCCTTTCATTGCTACGTGGATGACACTCAACTGTATCTGCCAGCGAAACCTAACAACATCACTGAGCTGTCCCGCCTAGCTGACTGTCTTACCGACATCAAAACGTGGATGCCAAAAATATTCCTCCAGATGAACTCTGACAAAATAGAAATTCTTATCATAGGCCCTGAACACCTGCGCTCTCGGATGGAGTCGTCTCTGGTCCCTCTATCTGAGAACGTTAAACCTGTCTCCAGGAACCTTGGTGTTCTATTTGATTCTAACTTGACCTTTGAGAACCACGTTAGCAGGCTGGTCCAGACCTCTTGCCACCTCAGGTTTCTCTCCAGAATAAGGTCCATGTTAAACTCTAAAGACTGTGAAATCATTATGCATGCCTTGATTTCATCCCGCCTTGATTATTGTAATGGTGTCTTGACGTGTCTCTCACAGAAATCCCTCAGTAGACCCCAGTTGGTCCAGAATGCAGCTGTCAGGTTGCTAACTAGATCAAGGAAAAGGGAGCACATCACTCCCATCTTAGCCTCTCTCCACTGGCTGCCACTCACTTTCAGAATAGACTTTAAAATTCACTAAAAGGCACTTCATGGCCTCGCCCCAATTTACATCGTAGAGTTATTAGCCCCATGTGTGAACCTGAGGTCCTCTAGCAGTAACCTGCTGGCCGTCTCCAAATCAAGGAGAACTCACTGTCCTCCTTTAAAACCCAACAAAAAACTCACCTCTATCGCTTGGCCTTTGAGTCCCCTTTATGACCTTGTCTATCTGTTTCCTGCCCTCCACCTGCAGTGTTTCTGTCATTGTTTGTCTGCTAATCTGACCGGTCTAAGCAGATGACCGCCCACCCCGAGTCGTGGATCTGCCCAAGGTTTCTTCCTAAAAGGGAGTTTTTGCCCCAGTCTCTTTGGTGGGATATGTTAGGTTCCTGTTTTGTATGTGCCTTTGTTTTGTGCGTCACGGTACTACACTTATATATGTTCATGTAAAGCACTTTGTAACCTTGTTTTGAAAAGTGCTCTACAAATAAATGTTATCATTATTGTTATTTATTATTAATGATTTAGTAACTGACTTTTTTTATCGTGAATACAAAAAACATTTCCTACTTTATGAGCAAGGTTTTGATTTAATGTAAAATGGTCTTTGTGTTCAACACTGATTCAATAAATTTTTCCTAAAACAACACAGTGCCGTGTGTCTCTGTCTGCGCCACTTTTCACAGGCCCCGCCCACTTCCTGCAGTGAGAGCACCTGTTTTATTTCTAGATCGTCCGGAAACTGTATGTAGTGTCCTTATTTATAGTTAATACGATGGGTTTTTCAAAGTACAGGTCTGCTTGTAATACATTTCAAAAGGGCAAACGCAACATATTTTTGACCCACATGGTGGTGTTGGTAGAAGAGATCTACAGAAAAAGGTATGGATTTGACCATATTTCAGGACTTTGTGTTTTTGTGGATGTGTTTGTGATATTTCCAAGTACCAGAGGAGGATGTCGAGTAAAATGTGTCATTGACCCGGATGTGTTCTCTCAGCCTCCTACAAGAGAGGAGACAGTAAAAGCCGGTAGACACTGCAGAATGATTTTCGTCCCGATTTCCCCCCTCCGATCGAAGCCAGCATATTGTCGGATGTTTGCAAACAACATGGTGTCCGATGTTCCTGCAGTGGAGAGATAATAATGAAAATGTTTAATATTTGCAACTAGAAATCCTGTAGTGTGTGTGGTGTTCCGAGAGGAGCCGAGTGCGCACAGGTGTAATGTCATGTGACAATAAAAGATGCAAGCTGAGACAGCTGACTGACGGACAAGGAAGCGATTCTGAAAGTGAAAGAAAATATTGTTTTAAAAAAGAAGAGAGAGAGATTCCAACATTCCTGTTCACCAGTTAATCATCACCTTATCCCTCATGAAATGAGGAGAGTATGGGATGGATTTTTGTAATTGTGTGACTTTGGCTGCAGGTGTTCATCCGTCACTTAAGAGAGGACGCCTTCGGACGTGCAGTGATACGAACGGAAGAAAAATAGTACCTGGTGATTGCAAGGTCGGACTTTTTTGTGGATGCAAATGTTGTTTTGTGGAGGAAAACGCTTTATCCGTGTGATCCCAGCAACTAGACGGAACTACTTTCTGCAACTGCGAAACCAGACCTTGGTCTGACCTCTGACCTCAGCTGCAGCGTCAGGTGTCCAAACATCAGCGGTGTTTGGTTTCTCTCTGGTCCAGCACGTCTCAGCCTTTTCACTTTCACATGGTTTGGCCTGTGAGAGCTGAGCTGGCTGATTCTTGGCTCCAAGAAGCTCTCTGACCGGCTGTTGGCTGGTATTTCAAAGCCCAAACCTGATTGGAGGTCAATGATGGAGCTTTCCTGTGTTACTGTGACATTGAAGACCAACACGTCGGCTCGTATTCAGTCTGATGAAATGTTGAACCTCATCAAACATCTTTTTTATGGACTTACAGAATAAATCTGCTTCATTATAAGATGACAAAACCGTCTTACTGCTCATTAACTCTGCACGTCAGCTGCATGTTTGGACCACTAGAGGGAGCACTTTGACACTCTGATCCACTTACACACTCCTGGGGGAAAAAAACCCACGTGATTTTATTAATTATCGATACATTTGATCAGGACAGTTGATCAGTTTGCACAGACACAGACTTTATAACGGCGTCACCACAAGCCCACAGAGTTTTTTCATTAAAAACTTTGCTCCCCATTTTCATCATTTCAACCTGTAAAACATCACAAACTCTGAGCTGCGGGTTTTAATTTGGGCCTCAAATGCAAATAAAGTCGAATAAACTGGACATTTGTCATTTGATTGAGTGAAAAACAGCTCAAATATAAGACGTTTCCCTCTCCCTGTTGGAAACCTGTCATTTTTGTTTCCTAGTTACGCATGACGTCACCGTGATCCCGAATTATGATTGGTTTCGGAGCAGCTTGGTGTACGCTGTGATTGTCAGAGAGGAAGCTCATCCATCCTGCAGCTCATCATGAAGACTTTCGTCCTCCTGCTTCTCCTGCTTTACGGTACGGCGGCTGGTGAGACGTTTTCATCACTAACTTTGATTATTCCGCAAAGAGCTGTGCGTGTTTTTGTCCTCAGACATGTTTAAGTTTGGGTTTTACGAGTTTGACGTTTGTTTTTTATTAATTTAAAGTCCTAAATGTCCATAATCACAAAGTTTATGTTCATCAGTCGTTTTTTTGCTCATTGACGACAATGATGTAGCAATACCTTCAGGGGGAACAGAAAAATTAAAAATTAAAAATCAGAAAAAACAATAAAATATCCAGATTTTAAAAACCAACAACATAACATTTATCTTCACTGAATGGTCTAATTCTCACATAAATCTTCACAAACTGTAGTCAATATTCACAAAACTGGTAGTCTTCTAAATAATAATTTTAAAAATATATACTAATATATAAAACACAACAGATATAGAGCAGTTTTCTTTTTGTTTTTTTTGTTAGCAATCGAAAATCTCCTTTTTCTCCACTTCATTCTAAAACAGTCTCCCGTCTCCCTTTGCAAAAACTCTCATAACATGATCCATGTCCAAGTTGACTGAACAAATATAGATGTTACATTTAACGTTGCTTTGTTGTTGTTGTTGTTAATTATTAATTATCTCACGCGTCACTAATACCCCTTTCACACTAAAATTAGCGCGTCGATGCAGGATTTTCGTTTTCCAGCACAAAGTGTTCAAAAGCCGCCAAAACAGACACAAAACCACCCAAAATATTCAATATTTATTTGAGTGACATTTTTTAACTGACACGAATTGATTACGGTAAGTAGTAACTTACTCAATGTGAAAGCCATTCGCGTCGGTAACGTTAGCTGTCGGATATGAGTAGTGATGTTATGCTCACAAACAAGATAACGACTTGAAGTTTGCTTGTGGAAGTGAAGGACGGGAGCAGCCAGCTGTTTCAGTTTCTGCTCCCTTATTCACTGTGTTTACATGCTCGGATGGCGACCGCTGAGATCGCCGTGAAAACGGGAAAGACGGGAAAGCGAGCAGTCGCTCCCCTCCGCACCATTTTTATCTAATTTCCTATCTAATGATATATTGATCTAGTTCTCTCGCATGGCAGCGGTCACCGTCCGAGCATGTAAACACTGAAACAGCTGATGGAAGGTACGCAGCCGGACAGTCGGCAGCGCACATTGATACGAGGGGAGGGAAAATAGTGCAATTGTTACGATGTTTGAATTCTTCACGGCCAAGAATTCGTGATTTAAATTTTTTCGGAAGCAAAACACTTTATCTCTGTCACACAAGCAACAATGCTATAACTACTTTCTGCAGCACTGAAACCAGCCGGAACTCCGCTCGCGTCGGAGGTGCCGGAAGCAGTTCCCAAACGTTCGACCCCTGCGTGAAGTGTTTGTTGTTTTGAGACTAGCACGTCTGCTGACGTAGAGCCGTGTAGTAGAGGTGTGCGATACTGCAAGATTTGGTATCGATCCAATACCAAGCAAATACAGGGCCAGTATCGCCGATACGGATACATTTTAAAATTGAAGGTTGGTACATCATCAAACTGATCAATACAAAAAAATGAAATACGAAATACGACTCTAAAAGTCGCCGACTCTAAAAGTCGTGTCGTGTGAACAAGGATTAATGTTATGTCGGTGGACGAAACCTTTGACTAAACGTCAGGATACAGTTGCAACACCAGAGAAATTCACCTTAACTTTCGACTCTCAGACGAGTAGACTGAGTACATTAAAGTACTCCACGAGGCTTGTGCTAAGAGCATTACGACTTTAATCTTGAAATTCAAAATTTTTTTAATTTCGATTTTGTTAAATTTCGATTCGAAAGAAGTTGCTTCAAGCGTCCAGTAGAAATTTCTAAGACTTGCAAGAGGTGTAAAGTTAAACTGGATGACACCAGTAAGTCGACAAAAAGGAAACCAAAATAAAGTGGAAGACTCATAATTGAAACAAAGCGAAAAAGGTAAAGACGAGAAAGGTAAGGGCTAAGGATAGAAGCGCTAAGAGAGGTAAAAGTAAGTAAGTAAAAAAAAGAGCTAAAAGAGAGATAAGCGTAAAAGAGCGTAAAAAAGAGTGAACAAAGGATGCTCGTGTATTTTTATCCCAGTTGGGCGTGTAGCAAGGAAGAGCATCTCATTCGAGAGTTGCAGATTTTATGGCAGCAAGAGGATGGAGGAAGAAAAGGGGGAGACATGGAAACCCGCCAAAACCAGAATGTTCAATACCTTTGATTTCCTTGGTCTCCAAGAAGTTAAGATTATCCACATTTCACTGGTATAATTCTAACTAAACACTTTCTTACCGATATTCTCCGGTTGCTGAATTAATAAATGATGAATATCAAAAAGGGAACATGTGCCTTGATATGACTACATGATAGTAATCCTTAATGCATGTAAAATTTTGGGACATTTTCTGCAGCGTAACATATCTATAGAATCCAAACCACAAGATTATAGATTATACCTTTTAAATACGTAAGTAGGATTATAAATCACATTTCTATTTCAGGGTGAACTGGCCTCTGCATGTGGAAAGAGTGTCACAGTTATTATTGTCAGTCATCGGGGTCAGT
>CAESWR010000278.1:300955-316389 GCA_903171835.1 Mullus surmuletus | reverse complement strand
GTGGAAAACAATGGGGTTTCTTCTGTTGCATTTCGGAAATTCTAGGTGTCTCTTTGTGGGTGGGTTTCTTAGAATATTAGCAATGTTTTCATCTTCTTCTATAAGTCTTTATGCAGTGGTAAAATCCTGCCCTTCTGTTTACGGTACATGGGTCCCCAAAAACGAATTTTTATGAATGAGTCAAAGAGGAGATAATTATTTTCTGGTCCTGTTTGAATTCTGCCATGGATTTCGTTGTTTGTGTTTTTTCAAGATAATTTTCAATGCAAAGAAGCATTCGCCGCTCCACTGACAACTAAAATACATTTGTAGCCCTACTTCCTCTCTACTTTTGCCGCCATCTCTGTGCGAGCTGATGGTTGCCAAGGTATTCTGGGATAGCACTTTACTTTCGAGGGAGTCCCAGGAAAATCTTATAATACAGCCCTTGCTCTCAACCCTTAACTCAGCACTTTTGAGAATCGGCGCAGCACTTTTTTGAGGTTAAGGATTGAGACTGAAGGTTAAGGGAGTAAGTGGGAGTCGCCTTTAGATTGCCCCCCTCGATGTTTAGTAGAGACCCCCCTGAAATGATAAATGAGGCAAAGTGTTTAAGTATGAATTGCGTGTGGACAGTTGGATCAAAACAAAAAGTCGGGATGGATTAACACAAGCATTAGTTTTTGTGGCCTTTTCCAACCAACATCTGGGGGCAAATCCTCCACGTAGGTTTTGCTTTTTACTTATTGTTGCAATAATTTTGGGTGTATTTCCCCTTTCCAGACTGAGGTAGATGTCTGTGAAGAGTCACTGGGTCAATGTTGATGATGGCGACCCTGTGCATTCGGGAGCAGATTAATTATTGAATAACAGATTGATGCATGGATGGACGGATGGATACGTGGGGATAAACTGCCTGTTGACTTCATGCAGATGTTCATGTGTGGTAAACACAAACCGACTGATCTTTGAGTGACGGATGCAAGGAGGTAACGCAGTTTGGTCTCTCTTTTTTTAACTGGTCTTATTCTGATTATTTAGCCTCTTGTTTTCAACAGGAAGTTTTGTATTCCGTATTTGTTATGCACCTTTGTCATACATTTGTAGCAGGATGTAGATACAAGATTTCTCTTTCCATGGCAACCTAAGGGAAGTTAAATCAGAGGAAAATAAAACATCTCTATCAGCGTCATCTATCAGAAATGTTTTTAAACCAAAATTAGCTAAGGAGTTTGTATTTATTTTCATCCTTGATTTCACTTGGATCCTCAAACATCAACCAAAGTTTGCCACAAATAGAAAGATTACAAAACAAAAAGCGAAACACTTTCATCTCCTCCACTGTGCAACGCGAGACACAAAATCCATTAATGAAGTTGAGCCATTGATTTCTACTCAGCTAAAGACTTTCCTAACCTGTGGCTGCTAAAGGTCGAGGTGTCAGCGCGATCCATTACGTCGGCCAATCACAGGGCTCCGTTTTGTCAGGAAAGTGTTGTTTTGTGTCTAGGCAGCACAGACAGACGGAACAGAGTGTGTGCTCTCACTGCAGTTTGAGGTAACGGCAGAAACTCGGATGACCTCTGCCTGTGCAGATTTTTTATTTCAGTTTTTGAAAAGAGAATGAAAAAAAGTTCATGCAATGTTTATATTTTGTCAGTGATTTAAGTGTATTCATAATAAAGATGGTGGATAATCATTTCTGTGAAACATCCCGATACTCTGTGACTGAAAATTAATTAAACTGCAGATTCACGTATAATCTGGGGTAATTATCTTCTCATAAGGGATGGTGCCGTCTGCGGAAAGCCATTTAACAGTTGGCATATTTCAGTCAGCCTGAAATCTAAAATCAGAGGATTACCATAGTAATTGGGCTTCAGCGTCCAGGTGTCATGACCTTTCAGTAAGGATGCAGTTGCAATTTAGAGCAGTTGGAGTCAGAAAGTGCATGTGTTGAGATAGGTCTGTGTATTGGAGGTTCCCAGTGTGATGGAGAGACAGGATTTATAAATCCACGACCCCCAAATATCAGAAACGTAACACATCTTATGCTACACGAACAATAAAAGTGAGCCATGGATGAGTTTTAAATGAAAGGAAATCGGTTTGTTAATGTTATGCATTAAAACAACACTGACTTTGTATTCTAATTTCATTCCAACTTTTGGAAGAAACGTTTTGGACCTGCATCGTTCTTCATCTTCACCTGCGCAGCTCCTCATTGTCGAGGCTTCTCAAGGATGAAGTCCTGTCCCATCCCATCGTGTGGATTTGCAATGCAAAGCAGCATCCAGGTGAGTGGCAGACGCGCTCGTCGATTTTTAACAGGGAGCAGCTATTTCTGTCAGTCCTCCAGCAGCCTCCTTTCTCAGGAGTTAATCACACCAAACAAGGCTGAAGCTCCGCTCGCCTATCCGGAGCTTCTCCTGGATCAGTTTTTTCCTGCATCCTCTCTGCTTTATCTGTGTATTCATCTTTTTCTCTGGTAATTGCTCCAACAGAAAAGTCTAAATGAGGTTTCATTATATTCAGATAAACACACGCTGATTTATTTGAGGGAAAATAGCTACTAATATGACCATTAACCAGATAGTATTGTTCCCCTGGAGGTAAGAATACAAAATAAAGGAGGAACAAGTGGCCTTATAGTTGCTTTCCCATTGGCCAAAAGACCACTTAAACACGCCAACAATCGGGTACATGGACATGAACACAGCAATGGAGAAACCAGATGCCGACACCAGACATGGAACCAAGTTATACATGTGGAAGTCTCAAGTCTCAAGTAAATCCCAAGTCATTTTTTCTTTGGCAAGTCATGTCAAGTGATAGGTTAAGTCAAGTCAAGTTCTGTAATAGGTCAAGTCAAGTCACCTTATTTTACCCGCACAATCTGAGCTTAATAAAGTGAAAAGACAAGATATGAGTAACTGTCACTTAACGTCATTCGCCAATTTATTCATTGCGTTGCAATACTGAATGTTCAGTAAATTAAGCGGGATTAAACTAAACAGAATTTTTTTATGAAATTATTTATTTATAGCTATCGATGTAAACAAAACCACCTCTGCACTTTTCAACAGCATTGGTCTTCATTGGCATTAATTTTGTGTTTCTATTTAAACTGAGAACACAAAATCAACACTCAAATCATTCAAGTCATCGTGTCTCAAGTCAAGTCAAATCCCGAGTCTTTAACTTCCAAGTCCAAGTCGAGTCTCAAGTCTTTCATTTCTTGTCAATGGAAGTCGTCAAAACAGTGAGTTGAGTCGCGTCCAAGTCATAATGACTCCTTATCTCTGGCATACGCCCACCAAATGTTAGATGTTTGGTGATGAAGGCCTGATATATGGATTTAGCTTCATGTAAAGCATCTGTGGCTTAGACCGTTGGGTACAACATAAGTCAAAGCCTAGTCCGAGGCCAGTTCTCGGGAATGTTACCAGCAGTTCAGCCCTTGGAAACAGAGATAATGATGATAGTTGAAAGTGCAATGCGACCCAAACTAGTGCTGACACACACACACGCACACCTCTCATTTCTGACAATTTCATTTGTACACTGTGGACACTGTACTCGCGTGTAGAGGACATATTTAACTGGACACCGTTGAAATTGAACTTTGGGGTGTTCCGCACTTATTGGAGGGAATCATTGGAATTGATTGTGGTTCACCATACAGTCCTTTTGTACTCCGTCCGTAATTGTAAATATATGAACTGCTGAGTCCTGCTCTTCGGACACGAGAGTTAAGGGAACCTACAAAAGTGTGTCTCCAGTAGATTGGTAGGGGATCTGTCCTGTCCTGCTTTTTTTTTTAACCACCTCGGTAAGTCATCGGGGGCATCCAGCAGTTCAGTTACACACCTTCACACCAGAAACTGCAAATGTGCGCACACACTCGGCCCCGACTGACGTTCACTACCCTGACTGTACCCACCGCCCTACAATAACACTGTGGTAATTAATGTAACCGACTCCCAGTACAATCAGTCCGATCACGTCTCTGGCTCTCACCGAGGGCCGGTACTGAAGCTCCGCTCCAATTAAAGCGAGCGCTCAGGGCTGTTTTGGCTGAAGCAGTCAATTAATTGATGCTTCCACCATGATAAGCGCACTCTCTTATTGTCCTCTCATCATGTCTATTCATTGTTCTGGGCTGATCCCCACATCAGATTGCTGACACCGGAGCCCTCTGGCTTTCTGTTCAAGTGTATAACGTGAACCACGGCGTTTTCCACGTCTATTTTTTCAGGCTAAAATGCCATCTATCAAACACGCCATTGATTTGCTGAGTGGTGTGTCATTGATTTGGATCGATCGTTTTGCTCGGCTCTCTCCGTCATGTGCCGCCTCGCATGCGAACGACGTGAAATGTACAGCCTGGAAAAAGTGAGGAATTCTTGAAGTTGCATTGGATGTTTTTGCTGCTTTTCCGCACAAATTGATCGGTTGAAATCCACACAACACAGATGCTAACGAAGAAACTTTGATTGACAAGAATGACAGAGCAGGTGATCATAAATTGATGTGGATCAAGTTTCTCCACGCAAACGTGAGCCTCTTTGTCCCAAGCACTCCTCCACTTAAAAACACCTCACTCGCGTATCCTCCTCCTGTTCGACATCAGGGGAGGTCAGGATAAAAAATTGCAAAAACAAAAACAAAACGCAATCCGGGTCAGCGCTGGTGTGTTACATAACACACAGTTCAGCTGTCCCAAGGTTATGTTAAAGACAGGGGCTGGGCTGGGCCGGTCAGCAGTGGGTGCAGCTGCCCCTCCCTCAACGGCTGCTCGCCGGCCACCCAATGAGTGACATTGATTTTTGATTGATTTATTTTTTTCAACATAAAACATTAAGAGATTCGAAATTCTGATTCTTTGTTGTTTCTTTTCCCAGTGTGCACACAGAGAGCACCAACTACCAAGTCTACTTTTTGTTGTCAATTAAAAAAAAACTACACTCCAAAGCCAGAGTTTGAAATTACGTTCAGCAAGAATCGACATTTCAGCTGACCACATCATAACCTTTTTAAGGGACGATAATCCAATATCCACTCTCTGTTTACCACTGTTTCCTGTTTTGAATGGAGGTTGTCCACCTTCGGCGGTCTTCACTGGGCAGGTGCCATGTACTGGTTTTATCCAGCAGAGTCGTCCAACAGACTAATGAAATATTTTTTAAACCAGTGGATATTCACTTGAATGTTATGCCATAAATGTACCTTTTTATTTGATGTTCACACTGGAGATAAATCTGCATTCAGTTTCTAAACCCAAAGAGACAATGTTTGTCTCTGTTTGCTGCCGCGACCTCACCTGCAATCATCTCTCACTGTCTGATTTATTTATCTTTTGGCCCCTTGTGCTCTCTCAGATTTCAAGCAAACAGGTGTGCAGCCAAACACGGCACCCCCCCCCCCCCGTCCTGCCCGTCTCCCACCCCATTTCCTGCTGCCCATGCAAATGTCAGCCTTCACATCCTCCGCTATCAAAGGCGCCGCGGTCGCAGCAGGATGCACCCCAAGCTGACTGCTCCTCTCACATCACACTAATGACACGACACAAAGACACAGGAAAGCAGAAGGCGGAGGCAGGTGGTTTGTTTATGCACACCTTTTTTGGGGAGTCTATAAGGGATGGAAGCAGCGCACGATCCGTTCCAGGGTTTCTCCCACACATTTGAGGACAGATTCATGTGAGGGAATTTTGTGGTCTGGAGAAAGGAAGGAGATGCTGGTGTTTTTTGAGGACTGAGTTGGCCGATGACAGTATGGATGAACCAAGCAAGTTGTCAGCCTGCTTGGAGTGAAGTATGGACTGTATTTAAAAAGTCAATAGTGAGTATTGATTTGATTTATTTATTTTGATTTATATGATAGCATATATCTACAGAGACATTAACTGTTTTTTGTTTTTTTTTAGGTCAAATCAGGAAAAACACAACACTTAAATCAGTAGATTAATGTAACCAATCACTTTTCAAATCAAGCAATCAGTGCAGACTTGCCTGACTGTCCATTTTGGAATACATTACAACTGTGAAAGGCAACATTTCATTTGATTTAGTTGTAACCTCGTTCCAGGAAGTGCAACTTAGCTTGAGAAAAAGTTAGGGAGTCCAGAAGTGCCTAACAATGAGCTCTCTAACGCTGCGCTTGACCTTTGTGACCTTTGTGAGGTGAACGACCTCAAAGCTTTTGACCAACACAGACTCCAGACAAGTTTAGAGCGAAGAGATGCCGAGATGAGCTGAGAGGCGAAACGTCTTCAGGAATTTGCCTCACATTGTGGCTTTTATTAAACAAAAAAACAGAGTTTTCATTTATCCATGACTGTTGCATATGTGCAGTTACTGTTTAAACAGATGGTGAATAGACGGCATGTCAAAATGTTGTTATAGTCATTTAAATCTTGTCACGATGTCTAGCGATCATCAAACAGCTACGTCTGACTTGATTTAATCAGTTTTAGAGCTAACAGGTGTCTCTCCACTGTCATTCTCCAGTCACAAAGTAAAAGAAGAAGAAAAAGAAATAACGACAGATCGCTCAACTTATACATCTCCATCTCCTTTGATACCAGCGTCTCTGTTTTATCACCATGGCACAGAGAGAAATGCCCCTTTCATGTCGTTTGCACATGCAAACGTTTGGGTGAGGGGGGGTTTCCGATCACGTGTGAGGCGGGCTGCCGGGCGGTGGACTCCTGTCAGCAGGATGTGGAATACAGAGGAGATCTTTAGCCCTCGTGGTAAAGTGGCCCTTTGGAGCTCACTGTAGTCAATTAGCTGCATGGCCCCGGGACTTTTATCTGCTGTGGACAGAAGAGAGGGAGACGTACTGAAGCTGCACTGGGGAGTTGCATTGACCTGCGTGTGTGTGTGTGTGTGTGTGTGTGTGTGTGAAGTGAATGTGTAAACTCAGCTCTTTGGATGTTTGCGTGCCATGCATCGCAAATCTGTGCGGTTAAAAGCTACCAAAGGCTCATCAGGCTCTCTGAGGCCCACATGAACGACGCCTGTAAGACTGGGAGGGGGAGGTGGGAATGTTAAACAAGGAATCAGAGCTTCAAACAGTCCTGTGGTGCAGGAGAGCGAAGAGTGGCATTTACTTTACACTTTTTATATCACTAAAAACACTGAATAAGGTGCACCACCTGGCTGTATTGTCGTACCACCTTTTGCTTTAAAAGCTCCTGACTGAGTTTCCAAACCAGGTGTTTTAAGATACTTAGTTGTTTTTGCACCTAATGGAGGCCAGCATTTTTTTCTTTTCTAGATCTGGACACAAAAAAGATTTTTTACTGTCAGAAATGCTGAGAATCTTAGTCTCAGAAACAACCGACGAGCAGGAGCTCAAAAGATTTCCGGCAACTCATAAAAATACACTCGCAGGGCTCCAAAATTAGCTATTAGGAACTGGCTGCAGTAAAAAAACAGTCTTCACATACTTATTTTTGGTGAGTCTGTCAATCAACTGCGGCTTTTTTTGAGATACATTATATGTAAAAATAACAGCTGATGGTTTCCAGTAGCCCTCATCAGTTAGTGATGGTCAGGAACATGGGAGTTGTGTGCAATGGTGCCACCTTGTGGTGTTTCTTTGTATGAGCTGAAAACATGATAGTTCCTAGCAATCAGCATTTAAATGTCTGTAAACATTAGATCTGGGAATAGATTCAGAGCAAATATTTAACAACAAAGTTCTAAGAAGCATCTTCAGCACCATCGCGATCATGTCCTCGATCATCTCTTGATCAACTACATCATAGGTGTCAAACTCTGGCCCACGGGCCAAATTTGGTCCACAGTGTAATTATATTTGGCCTGCGAGACAATACCAAATGACTACTAGAGCTGGCCCGCCGGTATCATACAGCGGATTCACTGCTAATACTACTAATCCCATAATGCTCTGCTGTTGTCTTGGCGCGTCAATCAGGACAGGACCCAGAAATGCCCTCTCCTCTGTGACAGTAGTCATAGCGACATCATACTACAACTTTCACCGTGTTACCCCTTCCCAAAAATGGCGAAAAGAAAGGCAGAAAACAGGAGCTTTCTGGACAGGTGGGAGGCAGAATATCTGTTTACATATGTAAAAGACAGACCTGTTTGTCTTGTTTGTGGAGCCAACATGTCTATAACTAAGGAGTACAACATTAGACCACACTATGATGAACGAGCATCCAAGAAGAGATGCCAGGTATCTGGCTTGGGCACATCACATTAGATCAGTGTGTAGCAAACTGAGCAATACTACTACTACTATTTATTTATTTTTTTAAATGTATTAGCCTGTGAAAAGTTTATTTTGATATTAAAATCAGAATGCTGCAAATAGAAAAGAGGCATACCATTTTTATTCAAATTGCATTTAATAAATGAATGCCACTGATGTATTTTGTTTTTATTTGAAATTCAATTTTGCATGTCTGCACTAATTTAAGTTATATAAGTGTTGCTTGTTCCATAATCAGTGTTAAAGCAAAATCTGTTTGGGTGCATATTAAAAGGTTAATTTATTCAATGTTGGCCTGCAACTTTGTTCAAGTTTTAAATTTTGGCCCACTGTTTATTTGAGTTTGACACCCCTGGTCTACATCTTATAACACGTCCCAACTGCAGTAATAGGACTTGACATGTTCTCCCTTAAGTAAAATTGATTGAAGTTAAACAGGCTCTCTGTACAGTTTGTGCTTCCTCCTGTCCTCTCTCCTCCTATCACTCTCGGAAAGTCAATATCTCAATACCTACACACAATTCACATTGCTGTATTACTATTACTATCATTACTCTGCATCGTAGTAACTGATCATTGTCCTTCCTCACCGAAGTAGTCATCTTCATTTTCATAAAATGACATCATTATCACTATCTTCCTCTCAACCCAACCAGGCAAAGCAAAGGGATGCCCACCCCAAATTCTGCACTGAGGTTTCTTCCATCAAAGGGAGTTTTTTCTTGTCCCTGTTGTAGAGTGCTTGGTTTGGGGGGATTTGTTGAGTCTCTGTAAATGCCCAAATATTTAACAGCGTGGTCTAGACACAGCGTGTCAACAATTGAGGCTAATTCTGCAAACCAAATAATCATTTGTTGTGATGAAGAAAAACACAGACACACTTTTTTCAGGTTTTTTTTATAGTACGTTTATTTTTTTTACTTTTTTCTTTAAAAAAAAAGGCAAGGTCCAAGTTTTTGGGAAGCCCCGCCCCTCACCGTATGTTCCCCAGCCGGCTAGCTTGACTCTTCAGCGACCAGCAAAGAAAATAGTCATATGAACAACTGATAATATACACCCCATATACAGCAATACATAGTGGTCTACCATAATGTTACCAATAATACGCAACCTCCAACGAGGCTTCAATTAAAACTGTTGCCACCGATATGGTTTCAATTCAATAGCAACTGCCAACCAATGACGGTTGTGTTTTTGACTAGTGTGGGCGGGGCTCAGGCTGCCACAGTGACGCGAGGAGGCCTTCGACGGCTTGACTCTACCGTCGACAATTCACTTGACCAGTGGCTCTAGGTTTCACCAGCCAGTGCTAAAGATTTGGCTTTTTCCACCTGAATGCGCCCCCCCCTTTTAAACCAATCAGATTCAGCATAAGTGCAAAGTTTAGGAGGCACTGACACACACTCTTCCGCTATCTCAAGTAAACGTCACCGACAGTCCCTCGGGCTCCCACCTGTCCGACTGTCTCTGGGGTCTGAGTTGGTGTTTTTCCCCCCGACTCCGCAGTCGCCCGTTGAGTCACGTTTGCCGGTTTCACGCAGGTCGGGGATTTGAACCGACAGCTGTTTGATCTCCAAAGAAACGCCAATCAAACACAATTTAAAGCCCACTTCACTCCCACAAAGGCCTTTCTATGAATCTGTTTTCTTATTTGATCTCATCCTGCATTCAGTAACAGCCAGTGATAAACTGGGCAGACCATATGTGTGTGTGTGTGTGTGTGTGTGTGTGTGTGTGTGTGGGTGTTTGCATGTGCCAGTGACCCCCGCAGTGATAGAGACAGCATAGAGAAGGTAATCTGTATGTGCGTGAAATAAAGACGGCGCCTGTACACAGTGTGAGCGTGCGTGTGCATCTGTGGGCGTGGCTACAGACACGACTCCCAGTGTAGCTGCAGGTCTGTGCTGTCCAGGAAGTCGGCCGAGAAGACGCTCGGCGGGGTCTGCGGGGCCAGCGGGGCCAGGCTCGTCCCGCCCTCTCCCGCTCCGTCCGCCGCCCCGCCCCCGCTGCCTCCCCTCCCTCCCCCGTTCCCGCCGCCGTTGCCGCCCACCATGGAGATGTCCAGCCAGTCCATGCTGTCCAAGGCGGCGTCGCCGAAGTCCAGCACTGCCGAGTGGGGGGAGAAGCCCAGGTCGGACGTGTCCATCGGGGAGGGCGGGTGGTCGAGGATGCTGGCCGTGCTCAACATTTGGCTGTGGAGGTCGTCGATCAGCGTCAGGCCGCCATCCGGCTCCACCCCCAGCAGCGGGGCGCCCGTGGTGCTCTCCAGGAAGTCCTCCAGGCGCCCGCTGCCTGTGCAGGGCTCTGACGTGGGGAGCTGCGGGGAGACCAGGGGCTCAGTGGGGGTGGGAGGGGAAAGGTGGAGCGGGGACGGGGGGGAGGACGGAGAAGGCGGATTGGAGTGGAGAGGAGCGAGGGAGGGGTCCGGGTTGGCCTTGAAGCCGGGGATTTCTGCGGAAGGGGGAGAAAAGGAGCAAGATGGCGTCAGTGCAAAGAGGACGACGAGGAGGAAGCGTCAATCAAAATGTGTGTGTGACGAGTTCTTACCTCCGCTCTTCAGCAGGATGTCAAACAGGTCATCCATCTGCTGACTGTTCACACCGTTCTCCTGCTAACAGAGGAGCACATGCGGGGTCAGCAGGGCTGGGTATCGTTTAAAACATTTTCGATACCAGTAACTTTAAACAATACCAATCGAGTACTTCAATTGATACTTTTTGTTACTTCATTCAATATTAATCATGCGAATAGAAAACAATCAGTTGTGCAAATGTCGCCACTCCTCCTCATCCCAATTTTTTTTTACATTTTGAAAGCGCTGAAATCGTGTTAATTGGCTGCAAGTCTTTTTTTTCTAGATCTGGGTACGAAAACAACCAATTGCTGGTATGGTTCGACAGGTACAGTTTCTATACCACATTTTAATAAAACATTGAATTTTAGCTGGTTTATTGTTCTGGTCCTCTTATTTTTTTTCTTTCTTTCTTTTTTTTCCCTTTTTCTTAAGGTTTAATATACTATTGAATGTATTTATGTTTTTTACTTTCTTTCTTTCTTTCAAAAGATAATGTACGGTTTCATACAGCATTTTGGGTTCTACAAATATATTCCTTTATCATTTTCTTCAAAAGAAAATACAATGCTAAGATTTTGCAAACGACGTATTGTATCTGACATCTTATCACAACTAATCCCGGATAATTCAGTGGCGGGTGACAAACGATAAGTAGAATGGGAAGACAGAGGCAACACAGACATTAAAAATAAAAAAAACCCACAAAGAATCTTTTCTAATGAAAAATTCTTGCGTGCTAACAACAAGAGGTGAAACAGGGAAGATGGAAGGACAGACAGAGAGAGAGGACGACATACTTTGGAGTGCTGAGTGGGGAGGGAGGTGGTGGTTTTGGGAGAGGGAGGGGTAAACAGTGTGTGCCGGTCGTATGGCGGACACACTTCCTCGCTCTGCCAGCACAGTTTGATGAAGTGATGGGAGGAGAGGAGAGGAGAGGAGAGGAGAGAAGAGAAGAGAAAAGAGGAGAGACAAGAGACAAGGACAAAAAGGTCAATGAAGTTGAGCCCACGTGGGGGAGAAGACTGAGCAGCAGAGATGAAGGGGGGGGGGCGGGGAGGGGCGGTGGGCAGCGGCTTCACCTTGAGAGACGAGATGATGCTGCTTTGGCTCTCGCTGTCCCCGATGTCGTCGAAAAACGGCTGCAGGCTGGGGGGGGCGCTGACCACCTGGGTGGGCTGGGGGGCGCCGTTGGTGTCCAAGTGCAGAGTGGCCTTTTGTCCCTGAGTGAGGAGGAACATCAGGCCACGCTTTCACAAACTCTTCCACCTCGGTTTGATGAGTTTTTTTTTTACAGATTGATTTTTCTTTTTGCAGTTCTTCCACTTATAGTTTCATGTTACAAATGAATTTTCGTCTTTTTTTGGTCCGTCTGCAACAGCTCGATGGTGCTTTTGTTCCTCGTGCAGCTGTGATAGGTTCGTGTTGGGACTCATAGTATCTTTTGGTATTTGATAGCTCAAACATTACAATTTTCTTACGTGTCTGGCGTCTCAGTTTCAAATATGCAATTTGAAAACCACACAATTCGTGGCTACATTGTTTATGAAACTGATCCAAACTTAAATACTTAAATACTTAACATTCCAATGACTTTTTAAATATATTTTTTCCCTCAGATAACAGAATCAGTACTGGTGTTTACTTCCGTGTGTAATGAATTGGATGGGAACTGAAAAAAAAGTGGACTGGTGCGTGTCTACTTTTCAAAATAAAGAGAATATAAATATTAAAATAGGATCATATAAAAAGATAAATAAAACCCACAGTAAAATAAAATACTAATAAACTGTACAAAAATGAATAAAGAAAAGAAATCCAGCCATTTTGGTTTTAAAACTGTGCATGTGGCGGCATCTTGTGGTGGACAAAGGTCCCTGCTGGTGGTGGAAACCTCACTGCACTTGTTTGCTAGATGCTTAAGTCAGATACATGTTTCAAAAACTGCCAGGAATTTTCAGAATAACCAAGAAGATTTAAAAAAAATAAAAAAAATGCTCCCAAGCTAAAAAAACAGGTTGCTGCTGCAGACGTTAATGTACGGATGGAATTGATTGGACGGTTTGAAAAGTGGGCATGTCAGAGCATCTGCGGTACAAAGCATCAGTATGAGATCTTGACAAAGAAATAACTACTCCCCAGATTCCAAAGTGGACACATCTCTTGTACCTTTTTGGTTGGCTGGTTCACAGGTTCCGCCTCCTTCTCATCTTTTGGTTGGCCGTCTGAGCTGGGCAGTTTGCTGGGGGTGGACTGCAACCTCTGCGGCGAAAAAAGGACACAACAGCGTTTGTGAAAAATCTCGCACCCTTCACACACATCTGGCCGTGGCAAAGTGGCGGTGTACCTGCAGCGTGATGCGTCCGTTGGTTTTGGCCGCCGGCGTCACGCTGTTCTGCCCCTCGACGGCGTTACTGGTGAGGGCGATCAGGTAGTGGTTGCCGTTGCTGTCGGTGACCAGCGTGGGTGTGCCGTTGGCCTTGAGGAGGTCCAACGAGATGGCCTGAGTGTGGATCTGAGTGCTGTTCTGTTGGTTGATGAAGACGGGGGTCACCTGTGGACACAGACCACCAATGTTATTCTTCTACCTCACCATCTTTGTTGCATCAGCTGGTGAGCAGGAAGCGGAAAAAAAATCTTGAACCTGCTGCGTGGTGACCGCCGCCGTCTGCTGTTTCTGCTGCTGCCTGTGCTGAGCCTTCAGATGTTTCCTCTGCTGGATTCCTGTAGGCTTCTGACCCGCTGCCGTCTGATTGTGGATTGGCAGCTGGACCTGCTTCAGCTGCACCTGGTTCTTCTGCCCTTGACTTTGCTTCAGCTGGTTCTGCTGCACCAATTTTTGCTGCGCCAACTTCTGCTGCGCCAACTTCTGCTGCGCCAACTTCTGCTGGGCCTGCAGCTGCTTCTGCTGGGTCTGCTGGATGATGAGCTGCTGCAGTTGCTGCTGCTGGTGCTGCTGCTGCTTGAGGAGGATCTGAGCGTCTTTCTTCTGCTGCTGCTGCTGTTGTTGTTGTTGTTGTTGTTTCTCCGGGGTGGATTTCGCCTCTGGAGGTTTCTGCAGCTCCACCTGCTGCTGCTGTTTGTGCTGCTCGGCTTGTTGGACCTGCAGCCGGTGGATCTGCTGCAGCCTGAGCAGGGTCTCCTGAGAGCACTGCATCGGCTGGGCGGCTTTTTTCAGCTGGGCCTCCTCTGTGACGCCCTCCATGCTTTCCTCGGGCTCCAGCTCCTGCTTCACCTTCACCATGACACCGTTGGGCAGGACGGGGGGCTGGATGGCGGAGGCCTTTATTGTCGTCTGAACTTTGACCTCCGGTGATGCTGTTCTGCTCTTCTCACTGCCCTCCCTCTTCACCCCGCTGCCACCCGACATCTTGCCCTGCTCCAGCTGTGACCGGAGCGTCTCCACCAGCCTCTGCTTCTGCCTCAGCATTCTGGTCAGCTCCTCGATCTGCTTGTCCTTCTCCTGGAGCATCTGGTCTTTGTCTATGGAAGCAGTTTCCATGGTGACGGTAGAGGAGGGCTCCGGGGTGGAGGTGGGCGAGGGTGTGGATAAACCGCAGGAGCTCTGGGTCTCCTCTTTGACCTTGCAGAGGGTTTGAGAGAGCGGGGAGACGCTGGGCGGGTGCTGAGGAGAAGGGTGGAGGGTGAGCTGAGTCAGGGGAGAGCTCACCTGAGGGACGAGAAGGCAGGGGAAAAAAGGCATGTTAGCAAAATGCTGACGAACAGGTGCGTGATGTCTTGAGGGGAGGGGGTCTCACCATCTCCCCAAACATGTCTCCATTACAGCTGGTTTCATCTGGACTCATCCCAGCTAACGACCGCTCAGATGGACTCGGTGACACTGGTGGGCTGGAGCTGGTGCTGCCGAAACGCATGACCCTCCCCGGAATGGCCTGAACCAGCGAGGGCAGAGTGACCCTGAACCCGCCGTCTCCTGATTGGTGGTCCAGGGTGCCGTTCATAGTTGGGGAGGATGCGGCAATGCTGGTGGCAGAGATGCAGCCCCTCTGCAGCGGGTGCGACGTGCCGTTCTTCAGGGCGGAGCCGTTTTGTTCTTGGTAGTTGCGGAGCCTCTCGATGAGGTCGTTCTTGGTGCCAGAGACCGTGAGGCCGCGCAATTTCAGTTCCTGCTTCAACTCGGCGACCTGGAGGATGAGAAACCGAGTGGGGGAGTCAGACGGCAGCCGCTGACACAAAGTGAAAGAGCCAAACAGAAATGTGAGAGACACTGAAGTTTAGAACAAAATCCTTGTTCATCGTTATTTAGCTGGTCCAAAATACAAAAAACTATTTTCAATGAGAACATTTGAAAAAATTCCAAAGTGAAACTACAGCAGGTTATCTGTGTGTTTAAATGTTTTAATTACTTTGAACTCGTCAAGGTTGGCTGGCAAAGTGCCTGGTTTGGCTCCTCCCATGGCAGTTTGGCTCTGACGGGCAGCTATGCTCTGATTGGACAGGAGTGAGGTGGTAGTAGTGGGGACACTACGAGACGGGGAGGGGCCGGAGCTGGTTGCTGGTGGTTGCTCGGTTGATGGCCTTGAGGGACAAAAAAAGAAAGACAAACTAATTACAAAACAAATGGATAAACAAATTCTAGTTTTCTGAAACTGGGTGGCTGTACTACAGATCTGAA
>CAESWR010000278.1:277652-297353 GCA_903171835.1 Mullus surmuletus | reverse complement strand
TCACCGTAGCGTTGCAGCACATATAGCTTTCTGTTCGACACACGTGAGGCGGGTCTAATGTCGCTTCTGTGAGGGTAAGTGTTTGTGAAGATGGAGACGTTCAACAATAACTCAGTGTTTTTTGAAACACTGAGGTTTTTTTTTGTTGGACTTTTTTTTGCTGGACGATATATTGTCCCACAAATTATTGTCGATAAAAGACATTACTGTCAACATTATTTCCAGATCATTTAACTAATGTTATGACAATAATGCAAGTAGACCCTAAGTAGCAATAAACCATAATTTCTCAAGAGTGATTAACATTATAATTGGAATATCAAGACCTTTTCACGAGGTTCACTGTGTGTGTGTTCTAGCGCCCCGCCTCCCCTCAATGACACAAAGAGTCTGGATGACTGACAGGAGGGTTCACTCCATTCATTCTGCTATGGAACCAACGCACCCCGGTGCTGAGAACGATGCTCAGAGTGAACCCTCTTGACATCCAGCCTGTTTGTTAGCATGAGACGAGGAAAACAAACATGCATGCACATGGAGGCCAGCAAAATGATCGGGTTCATTATTATTTATCGATTGATTTACTGATTATTGTGACAGGCCTACCAACAAGTAGTCAAAAATATTGATAAAAGCTGATTTGACTTTTTTTTTTTGTGCTTGTACATTTCTGCCCACAGAATCCCGAGTTGGAGTATAAAAGACCTGTAAGAGTAACTAACATTGGAATTTCAAAAAATACTGCATTCAGGAACAGGAGTTCATCTCATCGCTTATTTCTTAATCATATAAAGCAGGAGAGCACAGGTTTCCCATTGGATGACTGTGAAATCAGCTGTGTCATAGACAGGTGGTTTGTGCTGCACGTCCAATCTCGCAAAAACAAGCTGGAATTATCTTCTAACAAAACAGGTATGATTCCCAGGTCGCAACATTTAGAGCCTTGTACTCACCCTTGCTCGCTCGAGACTCCGCCGCTGTTCGTGAAAAGCTGCCGGGCTCTTCAGTGCTGCCATCAAGAGGGACCGAAAAGAAAGACAAACCAAAAATAAATAAATAAATACAACACAAGCCGCAAAGTGTGATGTTCCGTTGTGAAATGACGGGGTGAGAAACGACTGAACAGGAAGAGAGAGTTGGAACAAAAAGTGGTGAGAGGAGGAGAGGGGTCAGCAGTGCTATTCTAAAACCACACTGTGGTGACGTTTCTGAAGTTAGCGCCGCCTACGTCTTAACAACGGAACTGCGATCGCGGAGACGCTGCTCAGATTCGGCTTATGTTTTATAGTGGCGTTTACATTGAGCTATTAATTCATTCAACTAATTTAAATGTTTGACCGTAGTTGTGTCTACATCTATCCAACCAGGTTTATGGTAAAAAGGTGCGGACTAATCTTTTTTTATTTTTTCTTATTTCTTTATCTCCACCCTCAAAATACTGTCTGAACCTTTAAAGTGCGAATTTCGAGTTATCTCTCATGTCTTGAGTTAAAAACATGCAGCAAAAACATTAAATGTCTGTCACGATGTACCCGTTGTTTATCTTGTCAGCAGACTCTACGTGCACTGTTTGGCTCTTTGCTCTCTTTAAAATGCTCAAAATAAATCAATATTGTGTGGTCATTTGTCAATGATCATAAAGTACAGATTTATCAAACTGATGTGATTATGTTTACTTTCTGAAACATCGTTGTTCCAGGTTATTTTGCATTTTTTGGATTCAATGTCAATGTGGTTATTTCTCTTTATCATATTTTTAGTCTGTCCTGCCTTGTGTGTGTGTGTGTGTGTGTGTGTGTGTGTGTGTGTGTGTGTGTGTGTGTGTGTGTGTGGAGCCTGATGCATAGAGCAAGACAGGATTCTCAATGAGCACTGGAGAACTACAGCATGAAAATGGAAAATCTATTTCATCACAGCGCTCAGCCATGACTTTTTTATTTACGTGTGAGCAAGACAAGAATGTGAGGAGAGACGAGTAGTTATATATCTTGAGTAGGACATTATATTATAAGCTTGCTTTGTTTGAGAAGAGCAGCCAACTTCACTGTTAAATATGTTAAGATATAAAAACATAAGACATTTTTGTAATGTCACAGGGAGAGTTGACAAGGCGAAACAGACATGCTCCATTTGGGGAAGGATATTGGGCGGACAATGGCAGTTTGAATGATGTAAGACGGCCATCGTCTAGTTGGTCAAGATCATGAAATACCTGTCGAGGGTGTGTCAGTGTGTGTTTGGACATTTTGGATACACTGGGCGTCAGCTTTAAGTGTGCCAGAGATGACTGTGGGTGGGGGTGGGAGGAATTCCTCATGTCACACAACCCCCCTCCTGACGTTTAATGAAGGCCTACATACCAGTTGTGGTATAAGCAAAGGGGTCAATGTCACAACATTGTGTCACCAAATGATGAGGTTCATATCATCAGCTGAAACTAAACAGTTTGAAAAGGAAAATTGATATCCGACAATATTTACCTTGTTGGCTATCACTGAAAACCCACTGTATATACATTTAAAAGTCGAAATCCTGAAAATGACTGAATGTTAGGTAGCTTTGGGCAGGGCTGAATGTGTAAAACAGATCTATGGAACCAAAAAAATATTGATGAGTGCTGATTTGACAGACGTTTGTTTGTGCATGTACATTTCTCCACCAAGGATCCTCAGTGGGAGCAAAATGCATCAGATAGAGTCATAGAAGACCTGCAAGAGTAACTAACACTGGATTTCAAAAAATCATTGCAACAGCCCAAACGATCACACATCTAAAATGAAAAAATAACAAAAATGGACAAAAAAAACCCTGCTGTCCCAACCATCGAACCAAACCAAATGCAGCTAAGACATCTGTGAAATTTTGGTCTTAAATCTGTATTTTCACTTAGCAGAGGATCGTATATTGTGAGCTCAGCCTTTCTGTAAATGGCAGACATAAACAGATACAAAACTTTAAGACCTGTGGCTCTTTAGGAACGATTCAACATTAGTGGTTGATCAAAACAAAACATTGTGGAAAAAAATGGAACAGGTGTACCGTGCAGATGTTGGGGCAAAAATCCCAGATGTTTCTTTGAGCTCGTATTAAGAAACACGTCCCTAAGAGAGAAGGTTGAGAACTCCTCTTAGCTGATCCTGCTGCTCTGCGCCTGTACCTCTTCACTACACCAGGAAAATAAATAGTCATGCATTTTCTTTTCCTTTTTTCCCCCTGCATGTCTCACACGGAGGTTACCAAGCAACAGCAACTAAGCAGGTAGAGCACAGTGCTTCGAACAAAACGGCTAAAACAGAACTCGATGATTTGACACCACAGCAGGAACTAACAAACGCAGGTTAATGTTCAAGATTTGCATCACTTCTCGGGTTAACCCGTAAATCGCCTCGGCTAAAATAGCCCAACGACGGCCTGCTGCCCTTCACGCCTCTCATGTGATCTTTACAGTCTGATAATTCAGCTGGGGGCCTTGACAGCTGCGCGGCATTCGGAGGGGGACAGTCAAAATAAAGGCTGTTTGTGAGAAGGTAGGTTCGAGGAAGGACCTCAGCTTCATTAAGCTTCCTAAAAGTCTGCTGATTTGAGTTCAGTTACTAGTAACTAAGATTAAAAGTAAAAAGTGATATGTAGTGCATGTTATTTGACTGTCATGCTAACGATTTGATCTATGACCTCCTGATCTTCCATGCAACTTGAGTTTCTCTGTCTGAACAAGGCTCGGTCTTTTTAATGAATGATCATGTGTATGAGGTCCGGAGGGGGGGGAACTCAAAATAATTTATCTCTGCCTCTCGCAATGTACGGAACTGTGAAACAGGAAGTGAATACAGAAGAAGAGGAAGCTGCCCTATTTGATAACACAAAGTTGTGCAAAAGCTCCCCGAAATAAAATATATGAAAAGTGCACCAATAACGCACAAAAGTGCTTTTTAAAGGACAAGCGCTGGGCCCAAATCTTCCACATGAATTGTGTGTTTTTTGGGGTAATAGTGGATAATCGATCATGATGCGGCGTGCTCCCATTCAACGCGAGAACCAACTGTGCACACACAGGTTGGGAGAACAATCAGAAGCTGTCAGAGGAAGTTTACCACTTGTCTCAAAGACTAACAGGCTAACGTTTCTACTGCCTGTTTGTCATAAAGTTACTTCTGCTAACTTTGGACCCGTTCGAACCGCCCCAGTAGTGTTCGAGTGACGGCTTGAATGAGTGATGAGTGATATGCAACACTGGCTGCAGATGTAATAATATCATACGTGTGTGTGTGTATGTGTGTGTGTGATACTTACGTGGCATGATCCCTTGGCTGACCAATTCCTCTCGTGTGCGTCTCTGCTGGAGTTTGAGCTGGAGGACTGCATGGAGACAGAGGTGGAGACAGGAGACAGTCCGTGAAAAAAAATGCAGCGGCCGAACCCTGCACCTTCTTATTGTCCAGCGATCAGAAGTCCACACCGTACGGTCGAACACCCCAGGCGCATTTGGAGTGACGGTGAAGAACCTGTACACTCAGGGAAGTCAGCACAACCTCCCAAGTCAGCCCCTCTTTCATGCGTTTTTTTTTAAGCGACAAGGGAGGCGGGAACACGGGGGCTGGAAACAGCATGCTACACACTTCCTCTTATTTGACTTTTGGTTTTAATCCCCCGCGTGTGCTCGCATGTGTGAAAATGCAGTTCATCTCTAAGAAACAAATTTGAGAGTTGACGTCACAAGATAAAGGAACGGGGTCAGTAAAAAGAAAATTGTGAGAATTTAGAACACACGCACGCACACAGACCTGATATGAGAAAAGGTGAGAGAAAAAAGTGCATATGAGCCAATTGTGCTGTCATTTCAAAACAGGAAGTGCTTGTTACATAACGCTGGAGACAGAGAGAGAGGGAGAGAGAGAGAGAGAGAGAGAGAGAGAGAGAGAGAGAGAGTTAAAGAACATGGCGCAAGACAAAAGCAGCTGGACCATGTCTGACCTCTCTGCATGCACAAACTTTAAAAAAAACAAAAAAAAACCAAAACTCATAAAACTTTGTGTAACCATTCCAAAAACCAGTAGGACACATCTCTCACAAAGCTCTAGTTTTGACCAGTGGTCTGTTGGCACTGAAAGAGATGCTAAGAAATATGGACCAAAGGATGCTTTTCATCATTTTGAAAAACAGCTATTGATATCAAACTGCGTGTGCACTAAATATCAGAGTAGAAACGCAATTTTCGTTATCATAACCGAATGATATGCATTGCAGGTGAGCGGGGCTTGATGAGGGACTTCGCATCGAGATTTAGGGAAATATGGGGTCCAACAAGTGCATCACGTTTCATCATTGCACAGCTTTGTGTCTTATTACAACACAATGAGAATTTAAGGAAGTGGGGGCCGGACCCCTCAGACACTGTGAGGGCAACTGAGGGACACATCACGGGGAGTGACAGACATACAGGGGTGCTGCAGGTTCGTCACTGAGACTCTGTTTAAATCCACTGCCACTGCGCTTCCTGGCGGGAGCTGGTTAAAAATGTTCAAACGTGCAGTTCCTCTTGTTCTCAGCACACAGAATTCGACCGAATCTGTGGAAAAAATGACAAAACACTATTTTCACCTAAAGATATGCACCATAGATAAACTCTGACTGACTGAGAGTCTTGTTTTACATGTGCCAGCTGTCCTTGCTGAAAGGGTACGTGTGTGTGTGTGTATGTGTGTGTGTGTGTGTAAGTTGGACACACCACTGAGGCCTCCCGAGCATTTCTGGCTGGGGTTGTGTCTGCTGGTTTGAGGACAAGCAGCACCTGTTCCTTCCCGCTAACAAAGTGACATCATTGGTGCTGGGTGGATTAGCTAGCTGGTTAGCCGCCCTGTCCTGTGACAAAACAACCTGCACTTCTGTACAGCAACGCGGCGCGTCCCGTGAATTAATGGCTGAGCCCACGCGAGCAAATGTCATTCCTCGGCTCTAAATCCTTCGCTGGCAGGCACGACTCCTCTCGGTTACATTTGCAAGTGTATATACGCGTCGCGTCTTTGTGGGATCGGACCAGCATGAGAGATTCCCCCTTTTGAAAGCAATAACATGTCAAATTCACGTTCAGTTATGTAAACACGAAGACCTAAACACGGGACGGCAAACCCATGCAGCAGCTAAGAGATTTATTGTCTCTCTGCAAACACTCGGGGAAACTCACGTGGTTACACAAAAACACACGCATGCTGAACGTGCCATAGTGTGGCCGTGCGGGTGGGATGCCGAGCCGGTTGGCACTTCCAGGGAAGAGGTTTATTCTGGGAAAGTGAATCTTACACTTTCTCTACTCCCGTCTCACTGATCCCTGATCCCTGTCCATAACACACACAAACACACACTCCTAAATAATAATCCAAATAATCCTCTTCAGCACACTTTTCCCATTTAACTACAGTGAACGAACTGCCAGCGCCAACAGTGGCTTTATTCTACCAACTAACTGAAAGAGTACCTTTAGAATTTTGTTTGGATAATGGCTTAAAAGGAATGGCGTGTCTACCAATTTTAAACTTGGACAGAAAAGACTCAAAAATGACAATCGTCGTCGACGACATCAGGAACCCCAACTAATTGATCATCATTGACGAATATACCAGTACCAGTATCGAGGTTCATTTCTGATGTAAATAGAAATCACTGTCATGTTTAAAAGTAGGGATGCACCGATCCAATATTCAGATCGGATATCGGCTCCGATATTGACTAATTATCTGGATCGGATATCTGATGAATGATGCTGATCTAGCATTCCGATCCAGTCCTTTTTTTCTTTTAATTAATATCATACACAGCAACACAGCGATTCTGTTCACTTCAATTCTATGTCTGCAGCACCGGTTATGGTCCTCACACACAGCACGCAGTGACTAATGCAAACAGAGCAACATGGAGCAGGCGCCGGACCGAGCCAAGTCTGCCATTTGGAAACATTTCAAGCTTGATACGCTGACTGCTACGTGCAATATCTACCACGCGAAAGTTGCGAGGGGTGGTGGTAACGTTGCTAAATTCAACACCACAAACTTAAATGGTGTTATTTGTTAATAGATAATATTAAGTAAATTTATATCTGTTTTAACAAGGCTAATGTCAAGCCTGATGCCTTCACTCACAGGGCAAGGTATACAGTCCATTCATTCAACAGTACTATCCGATCGGTATCAGATATCGGCCGATACGCTCAGTCCAGGTATATGTATCGGATTGGATCGGAAAAAACTGGATCGGTGCATCTCTATTTAAAAGCTGGCTAAATTTCACAATAATCAGACCAAAACGTGTTGAATGATCTTGTCACATGGTCTCTTACAGTGGCTGGATGGAGATGAGTTCAAATGAGGTTTGAGGGCCATTACAGTTAATTTAAGAAGAGGATGAAACGGCAGGGCAGTTTTATTGGGATACTAGGCCACAGCCAAAACCGGCCTCCGCTGTCATAAAAACTTAAGCGCAGAGGAACACGGAGAGAAAGAGAGGAGGGAAGACAACAGAGGCAACTACCTTGACGGCGTATATGGCTTTATTTATTTGAAACGTGGCTGTGAAGTGGAGGGCTACAATCTTACAATCTTTTAAGAATTGCTGTTGAGTTAAATGCCACGTCTTTTATCAAATGTCATAAAAGCGCCACAGTTTACCAGAGCTGCAAAGTACTGCAGTTAAACATACTTCTTGTTTTATATCCACTCTTATGTGATGAGGAAAATACGAGCAAATCCGACCATTGGCGACCCGCAGATGGCTTTTATTAGATTAGTCATCAAACCAACAGCTATTGTGCTCATTACGGACTAATCTGTTAGTCTCTTTCGTGAAACAATTGCCTACAAAATGTAGGACTGAAAAAAAGCAAAGCGCTCAAAGAAATAACTTGTGGAGTTGACAACCCATAGATGTGCTCAGGTTATCACGCCATAAGCAGCCATTTCAGATTAGCTCACAATCTGAATAGTCACACACTATCATTTCATCGGTTGTCTCTGCAGTTTCCAATCTGCTAAAATCCCGAAAAATAACAGTGGACGTCGGGGATATTTTGGTTTAGATGTGGGGATTCAAAGGGAGTTAGGTTTAGGGTCAGAGAAGCATCTAATAGGAAGGGAGGGAAGGTCAACAAAGTTGAGCCAAAGTCTTGGTGGCCAACTGGGCTAATCCTGGTATGCTCATGTGTCATTAGATCTGATTAGACATGTCTGAGTGCCGTCCCTGCCCCTGTAGACCCCCAATACTTGGCACAGTTAAGCCAACTCACAGCGACTACAGCACGAAAGCTGAATGCCCAATGCCAACGATGAGGTAGTGGTCATATGTCGATGGGTATCATGAGGATGCAAAAAAGATACAAGACGGGAGATGAGTTTGTGGCATCTGGACAGTGTGAGCAATCATTTAATACCATGACTAATTTTACTTTGGGACATTTCATACATTGCACTCGTGGTAATTTTCTTATACCTGTCTTCTAGTAATGTGGAGGGGTATATTATCGCGTGAATAATGATATGCTCACCAAAATCTTTACCTGAACCTGGCAAAGCTTTACCTCGCAACTCAAGTCCCTGACCTTAAGATATATTTGGCATTGGCGTCGGAAACATTCTATTTGCAAAGGCTGCCGATGTTCTCCAGTGTGACTTCATCTGCACAAAAGCGGCATTTGATCGCAACTGTTGAACAGATTGACGAGCAGAGCAACTGACCGCGGCAAGTGTTTCACACGATGAGTGAGAATAGAAAGAGGGGTGGAGGGCGCGGACAATGCCAAGCTGAGGCCATTCACACCTTGGAAACGTTCCGGCTCCCCTTCGCACTGCTGCAGTGTGCCGCAAGCCAGACGACAACAAGACACGGTGTCGGGAATACTAATTATTTTGAAAGTTCAGGGAAGAGAAGACAGACTCTGTAATTGTGCATGCCTGGAAGCAGCCAGTGCCGGTCTATCTCAAAGTCTCAAACGCGCCTCCACTGCAGAACTTGACAATTATGCAATCGGCAAAGTGGTCTAGAATAATACGCTCGGGAAACCCAGAGTAATTTCATCTTCTGTCCATCATTTTAGGTTGAGCAGAAAGGTTTGTCAAAACTGTGGTTGGTAAAACATTACGGTTACAATGTTGTGTCTTGGTCGACATTGAGGGCCTTGGTTTTATTCAATTTGGTTATAGTATTTTTTTTTGTTTCAAATATAGTCAACCCCTTGGCATGATAAAAGCAGTAGCGTCCTCTCAATTTTTTTAATCGTTCGCATGCACACGAGCAAGTGTTTGGCACAACACAAAAGTCATGCCAGTGGCTTCACACTTTCGCCAAGTAATGCTGTGATGCAAAAGCAAAGACGTGAAGGGGGCGGACTGTGGGCGAGTAAACGGGGAAAGTAAGCAAAACTTTTGTGTGAGGGGACTTTGAATAGTTTATTTGACAAGAACATTTCTTGTTCAGTCAATTGAAGCTTTGTGCTGTACAACTCAGGCCCCACAAACTGCAAAAATTGACACCTGTCATTACCAACACCTTGAGATTTCATAGCGTTTGCATCTCTTCTATTAAAAACATTTAACAGAGATAAGCTTGAACAACTTCTTCCAGCCAAGGAAACCAAATCACACATCTTCAGCAAAGCCCCACCAACTATTTATATGCAGCCATAAAGCGCTGATACGCAGGAGCGGACGGAGGCGCAAAAACACAAATCATATCAGATGTTGCACGTCTGTACTGACTGTGTGCGGCTCCGGATGGCCCACCTTCTTTCAGGCTGTGATAGACATGTCTGTCGTGGTCCAGGTCCAGTCCTGCCTTCTCCATGTCATCTCCCATTGGAGGAGAGCCCAAAGGGGAAGGCTCGAAGGACAGGCAATGGTTGGTGTCCAGCATTATCATTCAGAAGAGATCGATCGTAAATTAGGAACCGGGAAGCATCGGATCATGTAAAAAGTGATCCTTCCGCCAAAGTTGCTGGGTGAGATGGAGAGACGAGTCCTTGGTTTGCGCCGGCTGTCCGTTCGCTGCCTCTTTCCGGAGGAATAACATGAATCAAATGCTTCGGTAGACTCCCATACAAGTACAAGAAAACCTCCTTTTCGGAAATCAAAATGACCAGGAAGAAGACCGCAAAACTGTCCCTCCTCTTCTCTCCTCTCCTACCGCCTCTCTCTCTCTTACGTATTAGAGGAATCGATTGGTCTGTGTATCAGCTTCTCTCTCTCCCCCCTCCTCCTCTTCCTCCTCCTGCTCTCTCCTTCCCTTGCAGTGGCAGGCAGCCGGCAAGTCACGACAGCCGACTGCGCCGCGCAAAGGCTTCCCGGAGAGATGGTGTATGGGAGGGGAAAAAAAGAAATCCACAGGGCGAGTCGTGGGGGAAAAAAAGGGAGGGAGGGGGCAGCGGTGGAGGCAGAGAGGACAGCAGTGAGCTCGGCGGAGGTGGAGAGGGAGAGTGCCCTGGGAGAGCGCTCTGGTTGCAGCTCCTCCTGTTATTTCGCGCCTGCACACACACACAGACACACAAGTGGGGAGTGCAACCGATAAAGTTCTCCTGCTCAGCTGTTGCCATTCATTCACTCTTACAGCCTGAGGTGGGGGCTGCCACCCGCCCACCCACACACGCACATGCTGCAGTGTACAAACTCCAGCACCACCGATGAGATAATCACTTCTTTGTCACTTTTCGTGCGCACCTTCGACCATGGAGGGGCGTTTTTTTTCTCAAAAAGTAAGGAATTAAGGTTGAGGCAGGCGGAGGCAAGCAGGCTGAGACGGCGACTTTGTTTGACATAATCGACCTTTGTCATAGATGCTTGGGGGAATCTGATCCCGGGGTGAATCACACAGCAAACAAGTTTTACAGTGATTGATTGATACCTAATCGCTGTTGTGATTCTGGAATGATTTTTCCCCACAATTTATATCTGGAGCAGGGTGCCCTTGAAGAGATGAGGACATGAAGGATTGTTAAAGCCTTTGCTTCCGAACCTTGTTGAAAAACTGTTGTTGTTGTTTTGGGTTTTTCTTTTTTTTTGCAGCCCGGTCCCACCGACCAATCTGCGGCTGCTCCTGAATGCTGATGGTAAATGCTGTCCCCAACCCCCCCCCACCATCCCCCCTCTCTCTGTTTTAAATAGCATAGCCAGCTGGCCATAAGGGGGCTATATTCAGCATGGTATCACCTGTGCACTCACAGGGTAACGTTACTGACACACACACACACACATATCGCTGCTTGGAAGCACACACACAAACTTTAAGACCTATATTCCTAGACTAAATCAAAGTTTAATGAGGAGATGCACTGCTTTCATACTTATCTCACTATACCTGCAGCAGAGGGAAGAAGGGGGAGGGCCTCTATAAATAGCAAGCTTATCAAATATAAAAACTGCTCAACACGGATGACTTGTATATCTAAAGCAATTTAGGTAGGCAACTGGACTTACCTCAAGTTGGTGAAGACATTTCACCTCTCATCAAAGAAGTTTCATCAGTTCTCATCAGAACTGAAGAAATGTCATCACTAACACAAGGTAAGTACAGTTGCCTACCTAAACTGCTTGAGATAAACAATGACCTGGATCACTGAGAATATCCACAAATATATGACTTGTATAGTGCTGCACTATCATAAAGGTGACACATACACCCACCCAACAATGAGGCAACACCTTAAACAAACGGTGACTGGCGTCTACAATGGCTCTATCATAAGTGTGTGATTAAAGTCCACCTGCTCTCGTGATTCAGTAGTCTGGACAGGAAGCACGGAGATGACAACACACGCTCGGATTAGGATGTCGCCATGCGTGTGTGTCACCAGCAATGTGTGTGTTTTTATCCCCCGTGGCTCTGAATTTCAAATTGGTCGCCACTCTGAAGGTGGTTTTCTTGAAGCCAAAAATCATTAATTGGCTCTTCTTAAGGATATTAAATTATCAGGCAACTGTTTTTCACCAGGAAACGGATACATTTCGGCGGAATACAAAGGGCACAAACGGTTGGTCAAGTTAGCAATTACTTTCTAAATTAGTATGATGTCATCACCATGAGTCAGTCCCATGTTTTATAGTTTAGGGCTTTATAGCTCTATAGAGAGTGGGAAATTATGACCAAACACGAAACTGGTGGACCACCTATGAACTGGGGAAGAATGATAATAGTAGGACGTTATCCGTATCGGCCAATAAGGCAAATGAATTATTTTCAGTCGCCCGTCCAGCCAATGCACACAAATACAATAAATGTATAAAATAATAATCATAACTGTCTGAGGGAGACCAACATCCAAGTCTGTTTCAAGTAGGATAGTATTTTAGTTAGCTTTGTGTTTTGTGTCTGCATTTGTCAGTGGGGCAACATGAAGATGCAGACTCAACTAGATGTATACAGAGGAAACAAAATGATCTCTCCAATTTAGCACGAGGACATAATATTGGCCAACTGAGTATTTAAGTATCAGCACAGCAGATTTCTGCAAAAAAAGGAAAAACCTATATCTTGTATCCCAGTACAGACTGTTAGAACAATTTCACACGTATCAGGTGTGATTCTCAGTAAGAATGGTTCAAATGTATATTGTGTTGACTACAGACATGCCCATGGAGACAATAAACTTCTCACAACGTTTAGACTCAGAGCCCGGTTTGGCCTTCACAGCAAGAGAAATTAGCTGTCATAGCTCCAGCTTTGAGAACATTCCAGTGGAGCTATTTGGCCTTGGACATCCTTATCTGCCTCTTTCTTTATCCTTCACTGAAAAATATTTTTGGATATAAAAAGAAAAGAAGAAAAAAAAAAGGAAAAACAAGCAGACAGGCTGTAATTATTGTGTGAAGGTCTTGCAGATGTTAGAAGGCTGAAAGACTTCCTGTGGATGTGTAAATGAAAGGAAACCACTGCACCACAACCACAAGAGGGTCATTATAACCTGGCCCGCTGGGGGTCGAACTGGGTAAAACACGGCTGTTTCCTTGGAAACAAATGTAGTAGTGAGTTAGATTGGATTCGCTTTGTCGTTTTTTTAAAGAATAAATGACTGAGGAAGAATTTGAATAAACAAGAGCGCAGTTTGAAGGAAAGCGAGAACAAGTAGTAAAGTCTGAAGTTGGTAAACAAACAGCTGTCACCATATTGCTGAGGGATGAGATCAAGGGCATTCCTTCATAAATTAAACACACTGCATGAATTGATCATACTCGATTCCCAGTCAATTGGTTTAAAAACACAACGTGCTATCTTTTTTATCTGCAAATTGCTGTGACATTCCAAACAGCAGTGTAATCACTGGAATAGATCCAAAAACACACATTTGTAGGCTCTATTTTCAAAAACCTTGGACCATAATTTCACTAAGATTCTAGGGAGGAAAAAAAAGAAAGACCAGACAAGCCGGCGGATTGCACCCAATCAGAGAGGAAAACTGACAACATATAAACCCAAAACTGAACATATAAATGTCAAAGTGGAGTTTTCATCAGCCTTTCCTTTATGTGGCCAGGCAGCCTGAGAACAACCAGTTCAGCAACTTGAGTTTTGTTTCTAATTATGCAATTCATACGCAACTCATCTTGTGCAACAAATTTTGCACCATACACAGTAGCAACCTATTGAATAGAGAATTCTTAGAAACAAATGTAAGTGCAAGAGTCTTAAGCTGCACTGTTTGTAAGGGCCATGAGGGGACGACTCCACAGCAACTCCAACTGGCCACGGGGAGAGGTCTGATGAGGCTTTACACTATAAGGTAAAGATCTTTCCAAAGGACTCAATTACTGGCTTCTGCAATACAGGATCGTACATCAACTGGAAAAAGATGGTCCCATTTAGAGACCCTGGGGCTATGACTGGGGGTATGATGGTCGTGTTTCCAAAGTTATTTCAGTTCTTCAATTAGTCAGCTTCGTAACAGGTGAGTGCGGCCAAAAGTGAAACCTTTACAATAGCTTTTAAAGAAAGTGGGAAGTATTTGTTTGTACTTCTTCCTTTCATAACTATTGTGCTTAATGAAGGATGTAGGGTTTTGACATTGGTTTGAATCTCAGGGATGATTACCGTGATCAGAAATTCTATATCAAATCTGAGTAGTAGCCTGTAAGTCCGCCAACAGGAATCGACAGGACAAACCAACCATGCCCAGTGTCAACCCAACACAGGTCACAGCAGCCATTAACATTCCAGTAGTGAAAACAGAAGGTGTTTTTCACCCCTCCTTGCATTTCCTGGTTTCCCCCACTCAGTCTGCTGTGGAATTTACCAGCACTGTTTGCATTTGGCTGTGACTCATCATGACTGATAAAAAGCTCAGCATCCTTTTTGTAAAACAGTGATCCACAAACAGTTATGAACTGTAGACACAAAGCCTGAAGGGTCCATTTAGTGACATGCGAACCTCGACGTCTGCTCTAAGGAGGCTGGTGACTTGCCTTGCGGCCATGTGTACAATCATTGAGAAAGGATGTGAAATCTGGCACGACGTAAATGGTAAACTGCTCTAGAACAGGCTGCCAATTCGTCCCTCGGTGTTGAAAAAGCAGTAACAACCACACACTTGTAAGCCGACCACATCTGTGGTTACAAACAGGCAATATGGAATATTTTTGGATGGAAATGTTGTAGATGTCAAATGAGTCTTAGTGATAATTTCGAAGGATTAACCAAAGAATCTGGACTTAATCACCATTCTGCCAGCCAAGTTTACAAAGATGAATTACCTGACATCAATTTTACCTGCAGAAGACGCAGTTATGCAATGAACAAATCTGTCAGGATTACAGACTGTTGTATATGTGGGAAAACACCCAAGGTGGAGTTGTACAACGGTGACGGGTCCAAAACTACTTTGAAGGCCCACTCTCTCCATAGAAAGAGTCTTTGATGTTAAATGGAAGGGTTCAGGTTGAGTATTGAAGGTTTGACTTCTGTGCACTTTCCTGCTGAATTGCGTTGTTGATATCAAATTACAATGTGTATATTCTTGTACTACACAAGAGGAGTCAGCAATTTTTCAGTTAATGTACAATTAAACAACAATTTTACAACACATGAATTTTCCTTTAAAAATAAAATAGGGGTTGGATAGAATATATACCAACAACCCTTTGCTGACCCAAAATATTAAGGACACACCACTTAAAGCCATCGGCGCTCTAGCAGGGCTGAGAGGCCTCTGCAGCAATGCTTGATGCTCTAAGGAGGATGCATTGGTGGTCAAAGGATCTGTGTGTAACCTGCGATTACACCCTCCCCTTACACCCTGTCAATAAAAACTATGCCCATCTGGGGTCCAATGGTGCACTGTTGAATGACGTAGCAGAATCTCAGAGAGCCCAAGTGTTGAATGGACAATAGGGGTATACAAGCCACCTGGCTGCTGTTGGTGTCCAATAACACGAACCTCCACTGAAAAACAGAGGGCCGACGGCAGGGTTGTGTTAAACAAATCAGGTTTTCTCAAAGGAAAATAAAAAGAGGGGGAAAAAAAACATGGTAGCAGAACCCAGAGAGGGGTGTATCCTCTTCAACGATGACGGCCATGTCACAGACTCTTACATAACCCCGACATCTGAAAACCATTTTCATTACCGCGAACCCCCTAACCTCCTGCCCTATTTACAGGGGAAACAGAGATTTCTTTTCTCTTTCTTCACAACACCGGCTTTCCATTTCGATCTGATGACAACACGCTGCTTGACAGGCTGGCAGCGGAGAAAAGGTGGCCCGAGCCAATTAGCACAACTGGGGAAAACACAACACTTAAGCAGAGGTGAAATGAGGGTGAGCACTGCGATGGCTCAACAGACGCCCTCGTGTTTGTTGCCCCGGCTTTGAAAAACCCTCTGTGATGCCGTTTGTGTGCGACTCAAAGTGTTTTTTCTTCAGGATGGTGTTTTGCGGTTTTATAGGCCTTCTCTTCCTGCGTTCTGCCATCTCAGTTACTGCAATGTCTAATAAAAGCCTGGCTGTTAATTTGCTGCGCTGACCCGATCAACAGGGTTTTTATTAGACTTCCATGTTTACATCTAAAGAGATTTCTATTTTGTCTGACTTCTCTAAGAGAGATGCTAAATTGTAGATCAGAGAAAATTAAAGTTGTAAACTGTTTTTTTCCCCCACTTCTTTATATCCAGTGTCTTCTTCTATTTATCAACATTTCACTGAAAACACCTCTACTCAGTCAAACATCGTTCTGCACCTCTGCTTCTAAGAAGAAAAAGAGGAACATGGTTTCATGGTTATCTGCTGTTTGCATATCTGCTTAAGTGCTGCTGTAAAGATCCATCTTTCCATCATCAACAAAACCGCAATTGGTAATGACTGTGGTGAGTCTGAAATGATCATTTAAAGACAAGCATCTTTGTTCTTTGGCTCTAGTCCGGCAGCGGGAACACTGGAGGCATGCTGGAAAGAACAACAAACTGGGGAGACTGAAGCCGAGTCAGAGTTTTCCCTGGAATCTCTGGGGTCTTCTTTTTTGTTGAGTTGTTAATGCTACTTACTCGTGTCCAGAGTTTTCACACCGACTCTGACTGACAGGTCTATTCAGAAATGTTCACAGACAGAATCAACTTGTGGCTTTACTTTGGTTAGTTTGTGTCCTTTTCCAAAGACATCCTTAGAAAACCGTGAAACAACATTGCTTTGACGCTGTGCTGTCAACCGGAGCTCCATCTGAGTCATCCTCACGGAGCAACAAGAGTCCCGTCAGTTGACTGTGACCTGTGCTACATTCACCTCCTAACATTAAGTGCGCCTTGCTTGCTGTTTGCAGGTGAGTCACACAGGATAATGGCTGTTCTATTATTCAGAAACACCGGACCAAGTCCAGTTGGAGACAAGACAAACTAAACCAGCTGGAAGACACTTGAAGCTGTAACTATTGGCATGTGTGAATAATTCACATATTTCAAGAGAAGGTCTGTCATTGGGTGGAGATGGATTTATAGTAGAGTCGAAGAAACAAAAACTATATTGAACAAAATAATGTATACCTACATTATATTGAAAGGTATAAAAAGGTCCAAAGTACTGCCATACAATCATTTTCAAGACTAATACTGAGATTTTTCTACAGTGCACCAATGCTGCCTAATACAGTATGTTAAATCTATACCCCACCGGTGTTGTTTTCATAACATTCAGTTAATTACCACCAAATGGATGATAAAACTACATGACAGCAAATAAAATATGTGTTTGTGACTAAAAACAATTGAGATTTTAAAAGGTTTAATTACTTAATTACTTTAGTTAATAAATGTTCCCAAGGAGTTTTTATATCCTGGAGAAACATAATGAATGGATTGCCTAATGTGGATTGTTTCCATTTTGCAAAATGACTAACATTTAGTTGTTTTCCCTCCTCAAAAGACTATAAATGAAATTAAAGTTGTAAGTATTATATGAATGCTGGGAAAGTGTGTTTACATTTGAATGTTCCACCTTTGTGTGTGTATACCTGGTGTATACCTGGTGTTTACCAAGCAGGTTGTGACTATCCCGACGTACAATGAATGGAAGTTAGTGCGATTTCCCTCATGATGGAAACGCAGCGTCTTTAAACATTTCTCGGCGACATGAGTGGGCTTGTACCTGTGGGCGTGCACTCCGCGTGTTCCTGTTGCTACGAGCAGACCTGCAAATCACTGCATGTGTCGAGCTGATAAAGCTCTTTTCTCTTAGCTTGGGGCTACAGATCTGAGTGAGACTGGGTGGCTGTGCTCTCGCTTCTCTTTATCTAACAGGAATTTACTGGAACGCAAATCAAAGATGCTAAGTGTGTTAGTGCTTGTTGAAATACTGCGCTGTCAGGACACACTGTGGAGATGGAGAGACTCCAAAAGCCTGTAAGTGCATGTGCAGATCCCGTAAGTGGCATGACTGGTGAAGTGTGTGTACTCAAGAGGCACGCACAATGTGTGCTGGACACGTTGAAGATTTTTTTTTTTTTTGGCAAAACTTGCTTCTGTTGCATAAATATGTCTCTCTTGGATGTTTACCCGGCTAAATGCTGTTTACATTCACCTGCAACTCTGACATTTTGTCTCACAGTTTAATTTCAAAGCCGCAAAGAAAATGTGAAAAGGAAATGAGATAGCGGGCTACTTATTCTGCTTCTTTTGCATGTTTTTGTCCCCCCTTATTTTTGTTTGGTTGTAATGGGACGTTTTCTGCCTTTTAAGTTTCGCGGGAACATAGATCAGACTGATTATCTAACAGTTCAAAAGAATCAGCAGCGGTGAGGCGGGAAGGACTGCAGCTGGATCGTGTTTACTGCAGCTGTGTGTTTGGACTGGACTAAAAAACACAGCCCCTCTTCCTTCCTTCTCTCCCTCCTTCTCTGTGTGCACTTCTCCGGTGGTTTATGGCTTTATTTTACATAACATAACATTAGCATGTCTCTCCTTGCACGTTTCTTCTTTATTCCTCTCGATGCTTTTGCCCTCTCTTTCTTCCAATCTATCAGTTTCTCCATCTCATTCCACCCTCTCCCCTCCCATTCGCAGCCTGACGGAGTGCTGTGGGGGCCTCCGATGCTGGCTGCCTCCCAATCTGTTACATAACGGCACCATCAGCCTCCGTGAATCACTGCGGTGTCAGGCCAGCCTTGGCCGATGTTCACGCCCCGGCCGTCGTGCCTCCCGACAGTGGAAAGCCTCCGGTTCTATGGGGTTTTTCACCAAGTCTTCATCTGTGACTTCAAATGGAACGTATCATTGCTTGTCCCTGGCGAAGCAGCAGCACCGATGACATAACTTCGCTGTCCGCTGTCAGAACATCGCCGTCCGCTGTCATTATGCGAGGGCGGGTGGGGGGGACCGGGGCGCGATGTGCATCTGTCTTTGTTTACAAGATGCTGTCGGCCAAAAAGCTAACAACGACGGAATTTTTTCCCTGTCTCTGACCACCTCTCTCCAATATTTTATGCAACCCTGCTGTATTTCCTTTCTCATCAGCTCAGTCATGATTGAGTCTGCCTTTATTTGTTCTTCCAAGTGGAAACAGTGGAGCCCCCCCCCAGGTGTCTTAGAGCGCCCAGCACACTGTTTCTCTGATGGCATTCATCATTTAAAAACACCAGATGTCACAGGAGTAGCACCGTCCACCATCATGATCCGGAACAATCTGTTCTGACTGAATCGAGTGGGTCATTGCCAGTGAAATCTGGAGCAGAGTCTAGCCTACTTTTCCCTCCCCCTGACTTCATCCTCTCCAGTCGGCACGCTCAGACTGTGAACCTCCAGCTCTCCTCACCTACTTGGAATCTCTGGTTTCTAGGCCCGCAATTTTTCCTCAGGGCGGCCGAGCTGGACAGCTGTCGGCCGCTGGCAGTGGGAAGGGAGAAAGGCTAAGTTCCCCAACCACACCTTCTGACACCTTGATCAGCCCAATCCCGTGCACAAACCTGGTCTCCTGGGCCCCACCTGTTGCTTTTGTGCAATAGATCTTCCAAGTTAAAGCCTCAAAAACTATATTTACTCCTTACAAATTGCCCGACATGCCTCAGCCTGCAGACCTTACGTCATTGGACAATTGCATTGAATCTCTGCGATTCTTTCAATGAACTTGTCGTTCCTCTGCAGCGCTGCTCAGCTGCAAACTTCCCACAAACTTTGATTGAGCATGAAACAATCTCCAACAGCAAGGGGTCGATGCATGGCATATGTGAAATGTAAGCACACAGACAAGATAAGACCG
>CAESWR010000278.1:240825-253424 GCA_903171835.1 Mullus surmuletus | reverse complement strand
TCTCTAGTGTTTTTTTTTTTTAGCATTCCTGTTATTTGTCTTTTATATTGATGTCCAACAGTTTTTCCATTTTTGTGTACAAACTGCAGATTTCTTATGCCTCACAACTACAAACACTGTGTATATAAATGTTATTTTGTCTTTAAATAACCCTATATATATATATACATATGTTACTGAACTGAAACGCTTTTATTCTTTCTACTTTTTTGTATGCTGTATTTCTGCTACTGTAACAACCACATTTCACATGTGTGATTAATAAACAGTCTTATGTCTTATGTTTAATCCCCTTGAACTGAAATCATCATCAAATCGACTCTGGAGTTGCCGACAGAGTTTTTAACAGCCGTTCCGTGGGAAAGCAGCCGCTCACCCTGGGAGAGACACTGGTTGGCCAGCGCCACCTGACCCGACAGCAGATAAAGGCTGAGGCGGCTGAAGATGCTGCTGAGCGACGGGATGGTGATGAAGCTGTAGGCGGCACAAGCCTGAAGAATGGGGGGTGGGGGTGGGGGGGGGGCAGAGAGACCAAGAGAAAGAGAGAGATTAATGACTGAGCTGAAAAGACGACGGGTGTGGCTTTCTGTGGCGGTCCGACGCACCCGCACGAACGCAGCTGTTTTCCGGGAGTGGCTCCCTCTCATCACCCTCCTGGTCTCCATCGCCAGCTGGTTCACCGTCTGGAAGCGACAAAGCCAAGGTGAGAGTGTGTGTGCCGCAGTGCGTGAACGTCATGTGCAAAGACACGCAGAGTCGCACTGACATGAATGAGCTGCACCAGAACGGGCTCCAGGTTGCAGAAGGTGGCTCGGGCCTCCACGCAGAAGCTCAGCTGATGCTCAAAGTCACGCCCGAAAGAGACCTGAGCATAAAAAACAGTTTCACAATTAAATAAAATGTGTCCTAAGGCTCTTGTTCATCAGTATGAGAATATGAGATGAAGAGCAACAGTTGCCGGGGTCTCACCATGCGGATAAAGCCGATGATCAGCAGAGCCAAGGATCGTTTTTCATCATCAAGAGTGAGAGCGCTGAAAAACACAGCACAGGGAGTAGATGGTTGTTGCCGGGCAGATCATCAGGAGCAAAAAAACACAAACAAAGAAAAACCCCCACAATACAACAAAAATGAAAGAAGCTGACATTGAAATCAAAACATCTGCACAGGTACAAACAAAAAACTACGTCCTACTTGACGGAGTCATGCATGGTCTTGCAGATGTGCAGCATGGCGTTCAGGATGACGGGGTCTCTGGTGGGCTCCAGCTGGTGCCTGCAGATACACAGCGAGAGAGAAGTGATGCACCGTTTTAAGACAAGTTTCAAAAAATGGAATCTTATATTCCCAATGATGTTTGTGTATGCGGGGGTTTTAGGGGTGCTTCTTACTTGATGAAGACCTCCATGATAGACCTGCACACCTCCACCCTCACACTGTCCTTCTGGAACATGTCAAGAAATGGCAGGAAGCGCTCCTGGGAAACAACATGTCAGTGAGGGAGCCTGGTATGCACTGATAGGACACTTGAAAGCAACCAGAATTTTTTTATGGTGGTATGAAGATATAAAGTTGGAGGAGATTGGAGGAGTGACCCTTGGCGACACCCGCGCAGGTTAGACAGAGAAGCGACTTTGATATCCAGCTGCCTTTATGCTGCATTCAGGAGAACCCAGTTGAAAATGGACCATCAGTACTTTTTTTATTATGGCAATTTAAGAAGCAAGAAAATGACAAGAAGAGAAATTGAAGCTCATATTTAGATGAAAAAGACTATGACAACTTCCTGGGCTGAACACACACATATTAGACTCCAGCTCTGCCTTTAAGTGGCATTCCTATTTTTTTTCTTCTAAATATTCAATTATTCAATTCTTCAAATTGTCTGGAACAGAACGTAGTGTGCTGCCATAGCATTTGCGCAGGTGCTTCTGGGAAATGAAGTTGTTTCTCTGTTGAAGTGACCCTCTGAAGCTTGAAAACAAATTAAAAAAAATACACACCTGCCTGCAAACACTTACCATCGAGAAAAGGACGGAGAAATCGTGAAGGTGGGTGAGGATCTTCTGGATCACTGACTGCAGCTGCAGGCGCAGAGCGAAGCAGAGTCAGCACAGATATTCAGCGGAGGAGATATTAAAACATCTGTTGCCCTTCCTCCTCACCTGAGGGTACGCGTCCTCAAACGCTCTGTCGGGGGTCATGTGCTTGATGATGTCGGCCAGGACGGTGTTGACCTCGCGTTTCTGAGGTGGAAACAAAGAGACTCTTCAACGTCCCGTTCAAAACACTCAAATAAGAAAATTCTGCACACACTCACTGTGAAATATCGGCAGGTGAACTCCACCCAGATCTCCGCACAGTTGATATAATCCTACGGAAGGAGATGATGCTCTTAACAGGAACCCATTCACAAAAATAAGTGTGTGAGAGTTGTGTTTTTCCGTACCCGAGGACTGCGGACTTTGGTAATGACCTTCCAGGCCTCGTTTAGGATGGTCAACCTCTCCGACTCCGGGGGGTCGGCGGAGGTCAGGCTGCGACCCAGAGAGCCAAAGAGCAAATGCTGAAGAGAGGAGAATCTCAGTTAGGACGCCTGTTAATTTTCAAGTAAATTCCTGAGCGGAGGTGAACACAAGACCGTTCCTCTCTGCGGTAAACATCTCACACTTGGCCTGGGCAAATAAAATCTTTGTTTCAACTAAACGCGCAATTCTCCGACCTTCGGAAAGTTGGCCTCCTCGCAGTCTTTGATCATGCTGATGAAGTCCGTGGCTCGGGCGGCCACAAAGTCCCCTCTGAAAGCCCTCATGACTGAATTCAGCAGCAAGGCACTGTGGGAAACCAGGTACAATTAGCTCCCTTCACTACACAAAGGAGGATTTGCGGCTTTTAAATCACCAACTTGTTGCCCAGCTTCTTGCATTGCTCCATCATCTCCGTTAGAAGATGCTGAGGTGGAAATACAAACAGATCAGATGTTTTTTGCAACCCACAATCCCTTTTTTTTTTCTTCATTTTTAAACAAACATTCTATAACTGATTGGCTACCTCGGGGGCTCTGTAGGCGATGCACTGCAGGATCCAGTTGATCGCCGGTGAGTAAAGCATCAGGTACTCGGGCAGCTCCACCCTCTGCAGGACCAGCTGGTTGTGAACGCTCTCCCCGCTGATCTGCCGGAAGGTGCCGAGCAGGTCGAAGAAGTTGCGGTTCAGGCTCTCTTTCAGGTTGGGGGCCACCTCCATGCCCACCTGGAGGGGGAGCGGGGAGCGGGGAGGGTGAGTAAGTGAGACTTGTGGACTTTTCCGATAACTGACTTTGTACTTTAATCTTCTATTAAAACAGAAATAGCATTATGAGGGACTAAAATATTTATTCATCATTAATTTCTATATTTCTACATTTATTTCTTTATTTCTACATGTATATATTTATTCATTTATTTATTTTGCTTTTATTTCTTTAGGTGTTTTCTTTAGGTTATTATTCATTGATTCCTCTTTTGGACCCTATATGATATAGTAATAAGTGCAGTTTCAGAAATGGCAATCTAACTTTTTCTCCTTTGCAAGTTTGAATAAAAGTACAATATGTTATCTATGGGTGTCACGATAGGTATTGATGAGAATCGTGGTATTCAAAAATGAAATTATAATACTGTGTTAAAGACGCACATTTGATAATATTGTGTAAATGATTCAGTGTCACTTGACAACAGCGTGTGTTTTAGATCTGCTCCTGTTTTCTTCCGCTCTGCCTCGTCTCCCGACTGTAGCACTGTTTTCATATTGTCTTTATAACACCTTAGACAGGGATTTTGACTGTAATTAACCTTCCCAAAAAAGAAAAAAATCTATAAAGTTAAAGATCAATTTCATTGATTTGTACCATTATTAAAACATTTTGTTGACATCGTGATAATATCATTATTGTGACATTTTTTGCCCATGATAATCGTGATGTGAAAATCTGATATTGCGACAGCCCTAATGTCATCATATGAATGACAGCATAGAAATTTCTTTGTGACAGTAAAATGTTCTATGTAAATAAAAAAAGAAGGCAAAGAGGGGCTGACAGAGGCATGTGGTTTGATGTGTCTCACCCTGCAGAGGTAAGCTCGGGTGTATGCGGCCACCAAAGGGTCTCCAATGCCTCGGATCATGGCGGTCAGCCGGGGAAGGGTCTCTTGAATGCCCCTTTAGGGAGGAAGATGACATTAGAGAGCCAGTGGTCAGTAAAAAAAATAAAAGTGTGTGATAATAACGCATATTTAAATGACACATACTTAACCATGCTTAATCCGATTTCAACTTGTTTATCTTGTTGTTGTTTTACACATTTAAAATTTGACTGACGAAGCCCAAAACAGTAAATAAACAACAACTTACGACTTGGTGAGAAAGCGGTTGCACTTCAGGATGGCAGCTTCGACATATCTAGTCAGCAGTTAAGGAGTCAAATTTGCAGATTTGATCGTCAAAATGTTTTAAGTGCGGCAATTCTGTGACAGCTTGCGGTGCAGATGAAGTTTTGTGTCATCCAAAGATACCTCTGCATCAAAGTCTTGCTCCACCAAATGCATTAAAGACTTTCATTTTGGAGAGAGAGCCAATCAGCTCACATGAAATCAATGTGATGCCATTAAATCGATGTGTTAGCAACACGCATATAAACACGTATTCTGAGAAAACAGTATGGTAGGATATCTGTGAAAAAGTCATTGCTGCGGAAGAGGAATGACAGAAATGAAGAAATGGTTGCAACATTTTGGAGGAAGAAAAAAAACAAAAAAAAACCTACATAAAAACTTCATAAATAAAATAATTAATAAAACTCAAACAGTTGACAACGCATAATAACAGGTCAAATAGAGATGGATATATTTAAGTGATTTGGGTGTTTACCATATCAAAAATGATTGGGCTGCATGTGAAAGCCCTGAATATTAATACAAAAGCCTAATTTTGCAGCACTTGGTAAGTAAAGAAAAAAAAATATCACTACAATTATTTTATATCTACATCACACTGCATGCCCAATATTAACCTACAGTATTCGCATAAACGAAGAAACTTCTCATTTTGAGCATTCACTAAGGTTGTCTCGCTAAATGGAGAGCACACTTTCACATACCCGGACCTTGAGTAAATCAGGCCCTCGTTTGAATAAACAGGCACCTGAGAACCTGATGGGGACACCCTGAGGCGATGCGGACGGAGGAGGATACAGTCGGGGCAGCAGCTCCCTGATGGAGGCGATCTTGAAAAACCAGTTTAGGCACGTCTCCTTGGCCGTGTCGTTCACATCATCCACCGTGAACGAGTCTGACGAGGAAACGAAAAGGAACCGATGATGGGATGCAAATGATAAACAGACAAGTAGACGGTCGTTTTTCATTCTGTTTGAGCTTTACCCGGCAATGGTCTTGGATCAGAGCACATGCTCCAGATTCTGTCGTACACGAGTCGGCCTACGAATGAAAAACAGTCAGAAACCCAGCGATCAAAAATATAAAAGAAGAGTTGCTTCTACACACCAAAAGTGTCGAGGATGTCGGTGATGAGGACAAACTTGCTGGGGTAGAACTGGATCACTGAGGTGTCGGACAGAAGCTTGGAGCACTGGAACAAACATCACATGTCAAGTTTTTTTTTTCTTTTTTCATTTCCCCAAACCACATGTTGTTCCCATTGAGAATTGTCCGAGGTGTGTTTCTCTCTGCCTGACCTGGATGACAATCTTCAGGGCTTTGACCTTCTGGTCTGACGCCCAGGCCTCCTTGAGGGACTGGTTCAGCTCCTCAATGCGGTTGGCGTAATCCTGCTGGGAGAGATTCAGCAGCTCCCTCTGCGACCCCTGCACACACATACATTATAAATATAAGAATGTCCCATTCGAAAAAATACAGAAAAAGAAGAACAGTGCTGTGGCGATGAGTCACAACAGCATCACAAAAGATTGCAGCTACATGCGCAAACAAACTTTTGATCTATATATCTTATACCTATACTGAATCACCTACTTCTTCTAGATCATCCAGCTCCTCCAGACGAGTGCGGACCTTCTCTGACACGGCAGAGGATCCAGGACTGGCGGCTTTTCCTGCACACACGACAAGCTGTGATTCACTTGAAACTGTAATGCATGTTTGCTATCTGTCCAAATACAGCAGTTACGACTATGACATATAAACTCAGATCTCACCTCTGTCGGAGCCCATGCACAGATTCTACACACACACACACAAATACACACACACACCAAAAAACTGATTTTCGTCTCTGATGTGATTTGATTTAGATGCGATACTGCGACAAAACATTTTACTCACAATTGAAAGTTTTTCAGTGGTGGTGAACCTCGCCAGGATCTCGCCTCTCTTTGCCGACCAGGGTTCAAAGTCGGCTCCCACCGCCTCTTCCTCCTTCTCCACTCGCCTCCTCACAACCTCCTGGAAGCACAATATCCCACCTTACAAATCCAGTTTGGGTTCTATCCCATTCTGTTGAATCAGTTTATTTTTTTTATTTAAAAGCCAGATTGACTAAATGCTGCAGGATCACTTTGGCAGATAAAGCACAAAATAACTTCATTTCCCAGAAGCACTTGTGCACCAAAGCATGATGTTGCATTCCAGACAACTCAGAAGTTTGAAACTTGGTATTTTGGAAAAGCTGATGTTTGAGGGGGTGCACTGACCCCGGATGAAGAGCTGGCCGGAGCGTCGCCCACCGAGGCCGCTGCGAACATGGACAGGGGGTCGGTGCCATCCAGCATGGAGGACAGGGGGTCTGGAGCCACAGAGGAGGAGGAGGAGGAGGAGGAGGAAGTGCTGCCTTTACGAACCCCACGGCGGGTCTTGGTGTCGGTCACCTGCGGGGAGAGCAGAGCGAGGATTTTGATACATTGTTAATAGACTTTTTAAATCACACAAATCTAGATATATTGTATGCATGTTATCTAATAATATGGATAACTGATAGAATATTAATAATATGTGGAATAGTTGTGTACAAATCGTGATACGGGGGGGGGGGTATCGGTGGGCGATGCTTCACCATGATGGGTTTGAGAGGATGGTAGTCTCCAAATTCCACCGGCGCCGCCTCAAACTGATACTTCTGCTTCTCTGTGTCATAGTTGCGTCCACGGGAACGCCTGGGTGGACAAGACAGCACAAGCAGGTTCACGTAGAAGTCATGTGGACATAATAAATAACCACTTTCAACAAGTACTTGTGGGCTCAGACAGCTGATTAATACAAGACTTCACCCTCAGGTGCAATTATAATTTGCATGTATTCATATGTTTTTACATTGACAGCTTTGACTAACAAATATGTGGGAGAATCACTGTGAGTGTTGAGCGCACTTCACTTGAAAGATGGAGAAATAAAGGTGGCAACGTTGCATTTGACTCAATATTATACATTATACAACCTGCAGGACACTGTCGACGTCCTATTGGGACGCTAATGCGTGTTTCCTCAAGCGATACACGTTTTAGCACTTTTTAAGCGCTCTCAAAGGACGTATGTTTTGCACAGAGGCAAGGTTGAAACATTTAAGACAAGAAATAAGGGAATTAGAGGATTATATTCAGTATTTTGGATGTTTTTCATAAGGAAGGAGCATCTTACCACTGCACCGCGGCCATCTTTTCACCGTCATATGACAGCTCCGTGCTCGTGTACTTCCTGGTTGTGTCCGCTGTTTGTACTCCGATGACATTGTAGAAAATCACCCGTCCGCACATCCACGATTTCAGATTTGAGTAAGAAAACAAGTGATGTCATTATTATTTATATTTCAGACAAGTCTGAGAGTTTTATTGAGCTGTTTCAAGAACGTAGAACTCGAAGTTCCACAATGCACTGCGCGCCGCCGTGCGCTGCCCTCAAAGACAAAATGATTAAACTGAGGCACCACTCTGAAATTATTATTGCTTGACTTATCCAAAGCAGTCCTCGTTTCGGAATGAACTTTTGTTTAGTTGTTACTTCAGACGAAACATTTATGAATCGGTCTTTCGAGACCATTTTAATCATGATTTTCAGTGATTTTTTTTTATGTAATGCGTCGCAGTCTGGGTGGTTGCCTTCGCCATTGAAAGAAGCATCTTCTCAATAGACGATCTTGGTGAGCGGCAGTCCTCGCGGCCGGTGTCCGCTGTGCTGCCGCGGAGGAGAGACCTTTCTGCGGTGTAATCCGACCATGACCTGACCCGGCCGGCCGAGGCTTCACAGCCCATTCCACCTGAGCAGGTACAAACATCCCAGTGTCCACTTTGTGGAATTGTAATGTATTTATAGTGAGTGTAAACACGGGTGCGGTGTGAGGGGCTGCTGCAGCTAGCATGTAGCTCGCAGTGAAGCAGAGAGCACCGGCGCTAATGACAGGAATGCTGTCAATCAGCTGGGAGGCTGCATCAATGTGGTCACTTATTGTTTAATGTTCATTTTTCTGTGGTTCTGTGGTGTCATCGTGGCTGCTGGCGCTACACATGTTAAGATAAAGAAGTGCCACGGACACACAGGAGGCTGTTGGTTACTGTGGGTGATGTGTACAAACACAACATCTTCATTATAGCAGTGAATTCTGTTGTTTGGGTGAAAAAACAGGGATATGACATCACATCTCATTAGACTGACAGCAGATCATATGTGTTCAGGTGAACAGTTATTCTGGTCAACAATCATCAGACTATCTCAAATGATTTTGTCACAATAAACATGAAAATGCAATGCTGAAAGATACACCAACGTTTTAGAATGTGTTATTGTAATCCTGCCATAGTTTAAATCCAGTTAATAATACTTTTAAGCAAAACAAAAAAAATCTCACAGCAGAGCTTTTCCTCAAAATGTTCCATATAAAACTTTTTGAATTTCCTATAAAATGATTAATATAAAAAATGGGCAGCAAATGGGACCTTGCTCCCTGACGGTAATAGTTTAGTTCATGTGCAAACGTACGTTGTTTTTGTTATCCTTGTTGATGCACTGCAGCATTTTATTTTGGTGCTCAGATGGAGAGACTTTGATTTAATCCAAATGTATGTGGAGAAAGCTGTAAGCCAATCTACATGACAGCAACTCAAATACAACCAATTAAAGATTCTGCAGGTGCTGGTAAATATTTCATGTCTAGTCAATTAATAGAAGAGCTTGGTTGTTGCTTTTAATGAAATACCATCAATATTAATGTCCGTCGTCACATCATCTGTCAATTGAAAGGAGAAACCTTTACAGCCAGCAAGTGTTTACTGTAAACATTGCGGTTGGTCCCTGTTGGCTCATGGTGTCTCAGCCTGACTTGAATGAGAATTGGCCGTCACAGCGTCCTCGGGAGGTGCCAGAGGCAGAGGACGAAGTAAAGCTTATTACAGTGACACGCAGGCTGGCAGTGATCTCCCCTGCCTCTCATACTAGATTTATTCAGTCAGGTTGCCATAGAGACCATGCTGTCTGTCTGGGTGCCACTCTCTCACGTCCGCACTGTCTCACACATTATATGTCGTCTCACAGGTAAACAGTGTTAGCTGGTGGTGGAGTTTTTGGGCAACAAGTAGCGTGTGGCTGCATGTGTGCACCAGGAGAGGGCGCTCACTTTCATAAGGAAGGAGACTTGATAATCTGATGATCCAAAAATCCAGTGCTTCCACCTTTATGTTGAAATAATGCATATTTGTATCCACAAAATCTGGATCGTCCCGCCGACTCTGAGCCGTGGTTCTGCTCTAAGGGTTATTCCTTTACAGGGAGTTTTTCCTCATCCCTGTTCCCAAATGTTGCTTTTGGGGAAATTGTTGGGTCTCTGTAAATGTACATGAAAATCTATGGGTGTGGTCTACACCTGCTCTATGATATAAGGCCTCGAAATAACATAATAAGAATTGGTATTGGTGCTATATAACTACAATTGAATTTTTGAATTGAATTGAACTAAACTATATATATATACTGCAGGCAAGTGAGGCCAATCTCAGCACTTCCTGGACCCTTTACAGTAAATGGCTATCAGTGACTGTCATTCCGTGTACAGAATCATGGCTTTTAAAGATGTGGAAACATCCATGAAAGCCACGAATTATGATGACTATGATATAAGTTAGTTGGTCTCATTCTGCTTCTTCTGCAAAAGTTGATTTCTTCCTTGGACCATACCTATCTCCCCGCAAAGTTTCAGGAAAATCATTTGAACAGTTGAATTCTGTAATCCCACTAACGCCACTGGATAAGTCAATGGTGAATGAATAAATAAAAGATACACGGTCACCTGCAAGCTGCCAACCAACTGGTCCATCAGATGTTCTCGTCTCGAAAAACATCAGCCGTTTTAATCTGTGTCATCATCTACAGCGTGACAGATGGAATGTGTGTTGTGCTTGTTTTTTCTGGTGTAATTCTTTTCTAATTTAGAAAGTGTGTGTGTGTGCAAGTGCCAAAAGGTAAGATAGAAGATAGTCACCATGTGTACTGCACAGTGTCCACCATGAAAGAGGTAGGTGATAGTCCAAAAAGCTCTTCCAGTTTCTGTCTTTTAAAGGTCTCTGATTAGCATCTCTCATTATTGATGCCACCCAACGCTGGAGCGCCCCAACAAGTCTTATCTGTGTAACCAATACTCACTTTCATGAAATGATGCTACGGGGATCAGGTGGCCACTTTATTTCCTTCTTGAAGACGTTGGCCTCCGTGCTTCCCCGGGACCGGGTTACAAGTCTGCATCTCCTCTGCAGATTCCTAAGAGGCTTTTGGCTCGGAGATGTGGATTTGGCGTGAATTATTAACAGCAAGGAGTTATTTGGGGGGGGATAGTTTATCACCTGATAGTGCCACTGCTTGTTCAAGTTTACTGACAAGTGCCACGCCGACGTAGGACGCGTCAATTACTGTAGAGCTTTTGAGGAAAGGGACCGATTTCCAAGGATGGACGTCAGGCTCTGGATTCTCCATCACACATCACAGCTTGCCGTCCTTCCCAATAACACCAGTTCGTCAACGGCTCTCTGAGCGACTCTGCCAATGGAATACTCAGCGGTCGTCAGGCTACGCAACGAGGAGCTGCTCTTTTATGCTGCCTTGGTGTGTAACTGTTGGTGTGTGTGTCTGGGCGTGTGTGTGTGTCTGGAAGGCCGAGTGTGCAGGAGAAGAGGAGGAGGAGGAGGCGGTGGCATGCGTGTGGGCAGCAGCTGGAGGTGGCAGTTCTCCCGGGCCATGCGACTGGCACTGCGCTGGTGCCGCCCAAGGAAGAGAGGGGGCCGGGGCGGCGGACCCCTGCCGTGGGTCAGTGGCCGGCTCTCTGAGCTGTGGAGCTACAGCCAGCTGCTGCTCCGCTCGCTCTACTTCAACACCCTCAACAACTCGGACACTCTGCTGGACTGCGCTTTTGAGCCGGTGTACTGGATTGTGGACCATGTGACGCGCTGGTTTGGAGTGGTGAGTAGGAGGGTTTCTTCTGCCCCCCCCAACTTTTTCCCACTCCCAAGTCCTCATCCCTCAACTGCTCTTCCCCACGTGCAGGTGTTCGTCACCCTCGTCATCCTGCTGACTACTTCGGTCTTAGTCATAGTTTACCTGTTCGTGCTACCCACGATCCTCAGCACCTACTCGGCACCCTGGGTCCTCTGGCACCTCGGCTGCGGCCACTGGCTTCTTGTCATGGTGGTCTTCCATTACTACAAGGCCATCACCACTTCTGCAGGACACCCACCCAGGGTATGTCTACGTAATGTGTCCTTACTTCCTCGTCTTTTTGGTATCTTTCCAGCCTCCACACACAAGCTCGACCAATGAATTAGGACCATCATTGTCCCGGTAAATGTAGACTGGTGGTTTTGTAGCTTGTTAGACCTCCTATAAAAATACTTGGCTCTCCAAGTACCACCAGTATGACCAATATTAAAATACAGCAGCACAGGCCTACCTGGTTCAGCAGTACGCAAAGATGAATTCATTTTTACATAAAAGACCCAGAGAATGCTAGCTTATGATTAACATATTGGCCATTTTCATTCCTAGTAGTATTTTGAGAGAGTATTGATGTTTGTAGATAGTCTAAAAGCCACTGATTGTAGATGATCTGCTTCTACTCCTGAGTAAGAAGGAGAGCAGGTAGTGCTGCTTTTCCATTAGCTAAAATTCCAATCCCCGTTTTAGGATAACGTCCAGATACCCTCGGTGTCCATCTGTAAGAAATGTATCTCTCCAAAGCCGCCCAGGACGCACCACTGCAGCATCTGCAACACGTAAGACCGACTATTTTCTAAACTCCTATTTCCTCTAGAAGTTCAGGGAATGTCGTTAGCTTACTCTGGTCATGGTGTGTGTTACAGGTGTGTGTTGAAGATGGACCACCACTGTCGTATCCTTGTTACAAGCATCGCCTATGAAAACACGCGAATGTATCTGATTGTTCGGACGGTAAATTCCCACTTTGCACATGTCGACCCTGAACTGGTCTCCAGCTTGGTTGAACAACTGCGTGGGCCACTTCAACCATCGCTACTTCTTCTGCTTCTGCCTCTACATGACCCTGGGCTGCATCTACTGCAGCGTCAGCAGCAGAGACTTGTTCTACGAGGCTTACAACGC
>CAESWR010000278.1:221931-234887 GCA_903171835.1 Mullus surmuletus | reverse complement strand
TAACACCTGCAACACAGACGAGTTGAGTGTGTTGTTGTGTGTGGCAGTGGTGATGACTGAGAAGGTAACGCCAAAAGCTGTGTGTGTGTGAGCAGAGCAGTGAACACCTAAACAGTAGAGCTACAGCCAAGGAGAAAAAAACAAGCTGAAACATAAAGGTCTTTATTAATCACATATGTGTTCATGAAGCAAGCACTTATCTACCTCAGTTTATGTGCAATAAAAACTTAAATAAAACTTTTATATATGAGGTTTTTTATTTTTTATTTTATTGTTTGTAAATCTCTATTTTAATCTTCATTGATTTTTATTTGACTGCCAGCTCTTGCTAAATTCCTACGTGCCTCTGGCAGTGCAAGTGTACAAATAGGAAATAAAGTTATTGATTTAAGGGTTATTATGTAGGAGAGAGGATGAGATGACTCAAACATCAATTTGAGTGTTACCTCGTGTGTGGGGAAGTGGGCGAGCGCGTGGAGACACTGCAGTGAGGCGATCCGCACGTTCTGCAAGAGAAAACGACAATATAGCAAACTGACAAGAACGAAGACCTCATGATGACGCTGAGAATTCTTAGTTCATGGTTCTGCTGTTAGTAGATAGTAGATAGAATTTGGGATGTGATGATTTTTGGAGGGTGTCAAGAGGCCGTAGTTTCACTGACCATGGCCGGGCTGGACGTAAGTGCCAGCAGCCTGCTGACCAAAGCCTCCAGCTGCTGGATCAGCGCCGGCAGCGGGTTGACGAGGACAGGATCCAGGCAGGACAGGGTGGACAGCTGGACGTCCCGGTCAGGACACGACAAGGCCTCCAGCAGCAGTGTCAGAAGCTGGACGGTGCCACAAAAAGTGTGTGAGTGTGCCACATAAATGGTGGTATTTTAAAAGATCGGGAGGAAGAGAGCAGTCTTTTTTTCTCTCGACTCACCGCCGGTAGCTCAGTGACCTGGACCTGCTTGGGCAGTTTGTTGACGATGTTGGAAAGAGCTTTTAGGTAGTTTGGCTTTTTTTCTGGAAGAGACGCAATTTGAGACTTTTTCTACACAGCTTTCCAGTTCGTCTGTGGACACTGAGGTCCTTAATGACCAATCAAATATTCAAAATTACTGAAGTCAACTTTGCTAAATCTATTTTTACCTTGAGGGGCTGCATCAAAGCTTTGGACCAACTTGGCGGAGTTCTCACTGAAGAATCGTTGGCGGTACATGATGCGCACGTCGGCGTGGCAGCTTCGGTTCAGGACGTCGGTGGAGTCGGTCATCAGCAGCGTGAAGCCGTCGGCGGCCATGGGACCCAAGTTGGCGTCATCGAGCAAGGAGAAGAGCTTTGGGGATGAAAATATTTGGTTTTTAGTTCATTCGCGTCGAAAGCTCAAGCAACGTCTAATCATGACTGTGTTTACCTTGTCAGTGAGCATGGTGGACATGGGGTGGTATCGGAGGAGCAGAGCTTTGGTAACCTGTTGGCATGAACAATTTGAACGCCCAATCTCTTGTTAATTAAAGGGACAGTCCACTTTTTTGAGGTAGCAAATAACATCTGTAGTAATATCAGCGCTGTATCAGAGTGCGACAGCGAAGCGCACCGTGGGATGATGCACCTGCAAATCCCCCCCAAAGGCAAGTGCTTCCAAGTAAAAACTCCCTTTATCGACAAAAAACATTCCGAGTGGGCTGGTTATTGTGTACTAAAATATGGATTAAATAGGGCGGTATCTCTGGTTTGGCTGAGGTATGTGCTGTCTGTTTGTGAGTTTGTTTTTGATCACAGCCCAAACTTGCAAGGGAAAAACTCCCTTTACGGGAAGAAACCACAGCTGAGGGTGGGCTCCCATCTGGCTTGACTGGTTGGGTTGAGAGCGGTGAGCACACAAGGGTAAACACAAGAAATAGCTGCGGAGGACGATGTTGGTGGTTCTGGATGATGTAACTAATGTATCACTCAGGCCCAACCGCTTGTAGGCTGTGAAAATACGCTGTCAGTTTGGGTCGTTCAGCATCTCTGTTGGCAATGATGTGATGCAGGAGAGTGGAGCGCTTCCTTGAAGGATGTTACATTTTGGGGGCATTAGGACCTCATACAACCTTACTTAAAAAAATAAGTGGACTATCCCCTTTGATTTAGCATTTCATATTTAAAAGGAACCTCAACCATAATGACTTGTAGGCCTTAATAAGCCACAATTGTTCTCTTATACCAAAAAACGTTGATACAAATGCAAAAATATTGTTATTGTTTTAAAATTCCTCAATGTTTAGTACATAGCTTTACCTACTGGGACTGCAATTATTTTACGTGCGCAGTGCATTCTGGGAGTGATGGCGTAAAAAGGTTGCACTCGGGAGAACTGCCGTTTCCGCCATTTTTAGTCACGATCGGATAGCAGGAGTTCTCTCAAGCTCTTCAGCCCCTTCAACTAGCGATACTGCATGATTAGCGTGTTTGATGCCCAGCTAGCACTTTTTTTCTGCGAATCACCTGCGTTCCGAACCGTTGAGAGTATTTCCATACGGGTCACGGACCACCGGCGATTCATTGCACCACTAAGGAATATATTTAATACATTTTTACCTCAAACAGCTGCTGGCAAAAATTGGCGCTCCTCACAACAAAGACCCTCCCTCTCAGTTGTCATGGCGAAGCAGCTGATGCACACCTCTGAGTTTGCCTCATTCTCAACTCCCCTGGTATTCATTCTGATGCTCGTTTTGATCGTTTTCGGTGTTTTCCTGTTTACCAACACTCGGGCGCTCGGGTTCAAACTGAATAGATGTAATTTTTCTCGCTAATGAGTCACAACTACGGCAGCTGCAAATTGAAAGAAATGAGCAGAGCAACCATTTGACATCACTATCCAGACTGCATTGCGATGTAAACAATAATGGCAACCTATAAGTAAAAATTTATTTTCTGACTCACATTAAATATGACTGATACCAACATTGATCTTATGGAGTCTATAAGTCATTGTAGTCGGGGTTCCCTTTATTAACTTTTTATGATCACACAGGTTGAGGAGCCGCTCTTACCCAGATCATGAGGGTGAACGCCTGCGTGCAAAGACTCGACGAGGCTGATTCCAACTCGCTGAAAACTCTCTTCACCGTCCTCTCCAGCAGGGCGTCGAGGGCCTCGCCTGAAAGGATAAATGGGAAAATACATCGTCAGCTAAGCTTCTCTTCGCTGTGCTGAATCTCTGACGGTGTATGGGGTTTTTTTTTTCTCAGCTGACCCTGCGGGCTCTTGTTGACCAGACCGGCAAAGCACTTGGCGGCGTACGTGTAGGAGAACGGGTGAGTGCAGGTGCAGCTCATCTCCTCCAGCTCGGACAGCAGGCGGTCCATCTGCGGCACCACCGCCTACGGCACACAAACGCAAACACACACACAAAGTCACAAACTCCTCCAAACTGTTTTTTTTTCTTGATTTTTCTTATTATTAAAGCAACACTATGGTGACTTTCCCGAATTACCAAAAACATCCGGAAAATGGAGGAATCCAGCAGAGGACTGGAACAAAATTTGGATTCTGCAGACACCAAACACAACACTATGCAACTCTTTGACCTTAAAGTAACAGCTTGAGAGGTGCTGTGATGTAATCCTGATGTATACAAAGTTAGCAGCCTCAGTTTAAACATAACCTCTGATTAAAATCCAGGATTTGAGGAAATTTGTGACCCCCTCCATGATTAAGATCATCAGAAGGAGCATCTAAAACACGATCTTTATAGTTACTTTAAAAATGTATCTTGGGGAAAGTGTATTTCCCTCGTAAATCACACCTGTGAGAATAAATAGGAATACAGGGATCAACAAAAGCTGACTTGAATGTCACACACGGTCAAAAATATGCTAGTCAAATTGGTGGAGGACACAAATGTTGGCTAGTTACATAGAACTTGATTTGTGGTAAAATAGTCGCCCACTGTTGCTTTAAAGGTTTGATGCCGAGACTCACATTGCGAGACAGCGAACACACGCAGCCCATCAGTAGACAGACCAGCTGAGACTGCTTCCACGAGTCCCCCTGCTGCTCACAGAAAAACATTACAGACACACACCCTCATAAACAAGTAATACATATGTGTACAAGCACCAGAATGACTGCTTCCATATGCATAACTATAAACACACACACACACCTTGAGCAACTGCACTTGAGAGGGGATGGAGTTGTTAGGCAGGAAGGAAACGTCGCCGTCGAGAAAGAGCGCAACGGCCCTCGATGTTGTCTGAGCCGCTAACCTGAAAAACACACAACGGGAAAACCACATAAACCTCAAGAACAGTGCTCTCAGGAAGTCAGAGAGGCAACATGAAAGAGGCCAATATGTTGGTGGAAGTTAAGAAACAGACTACAGTACTTGTGACATGAGCACATATTTGAGTTTATTGATGAAACAGCCCTTTGTGTGTTAGTAGGGTTTGTTAACAAGTGAATATAACTGTTTTTTTTAATCCAAGATTTTTTACACACAAATTGAATCTTTCATATTGCTGTATTAGTTTACTTTGGGCATGACAGTGCTTTCTTAGAAAGTAAAATAAATGGGAGAAGGTGTGTACTGACGTGGGCTGCAGCCTGGAGCAGGAGGTGCTGATGACCGGGACCATGGCGCATAGGACCGCCTCCTCTGTCAGCGGACTTTGACGATCTGGTGAACCCTCACCTAGGAAACAGATCATCAATATCAATCGAAAATTATGCGAGTTTCAGTCTACAAATACTTATGAAAATCCGTCTTTAAATACCATATTGAATGTCTTACAAAGAAACTCAGGGTCAAACTGGGGTTTCTACTATAGAGACAATAGTTGTTTCTCCTTTAGTGTGAGAAAAAGACTGATACAGGCAGTTTTATTTTATCTTTACTTAACTACGGTGACATCTTATACATGCATGCAAATCTCTCTTCTCTGAAAATGCTAGACTCAGTGTATCATGCAGCATTAAGATTTGTAACATGTTTGGGTTTTTGCACTCATCACTGCTGCTTATATGAGAGTGTTGGTTGGCCTTCTCTGCACAATCGCAGATGGGAACAATGGTACAGTTTTCTTTATAAGGTGTGTGACTTGCCTCCTTATTTATGTTCTCTTTTGCCTCTTAAAGAAGCTGTAGTGTCCGGCATGATTGACGGATAATGTACACCATTCCTCGTACGCGGACTGACTTTGGCGAAAGTGCCTTTAAAGTATTTGCTCCCTCGTCCTGGTCTAGTTACAGTCATCTGAAATTGGACTAACTCCTAAATATGGAAGATTTTAAAGCTAGGATTAGGGACTATTTGATTACTGAATGCACATGTCCTCTTACCGAACACAGCTGGTGATCATAATGTAGTGATGTGACTTGCCAATTGTTTTAACTGTTCTTATGTTTGTTTTGTTGTTGTTTTATTTGTGTATTTTATGTGGACCTATTGTGCTGGTCTCTTGCCCTTGCAAAAGAGGTTCTGAATCTCAAATGGGATTATTCCCGGTCAAATAAAGGTTAAATTAAAAAACAAAAGTCAGATGAAGGATCATTCACCTCGAAGTGCTGCCTGGAGCGCCAGTGACAACAGGCGAGGGATGATGATGTCGTGGAAGCACCGCCCCGACTCCTCTGTGTCCTGCACCTGCTCTGCTATCCTCTGGAGGCTGCGGCAAGCCAAGACCACCTCCTCCACAGAGAAAGTGACGTCCCCTGCAATGACCAGTAGTCACACCTCAAAATGTACTTTTGACTGCATTTGGTGAATAAAAAAAAACCCCTTTATTGATCATCTCTTACCAGCATGTGCTGAACTGAGGACATCCAGGAGGACGGTGGTGCTCTCCTGGACCACACTGGATTGGGTGGACGCTGCAGCCAATGCAGACAAACAGCGTTGGCTCACCACATGGCGGGGACGCTGCTCTGAACCGTCTTTGCCCTCTTCCATCGGTTCTGAGCAGAGGAGAGGCGCAATGATGCGGCGGGTACGTAGTGGAAAGTATATTATGCCGATATTTGGCAATGTTTTTGTGAAGTTGAGAAACTGTGTCTATCTTTTGTTGTGAATAGTGGGAAATTCTATCCTACAAATAGTGAGGGGAAAAAACTTGTCCCAAGAATATTGGAAGGATATCGTATTGGCCATCATGTAACACTGATTCTGAAATATCCGCATTGGCCAGAGAAAATGCTGCAGTGGTCAAATACAGATCTGTGCACTATCTGCTGAATTAGGCAGCAGGTCACATTCTGAGCGTTGTCTCCTCAGTTCTGAGATCATTTTGGTGATCGTGGTGTGTCTTTTTGGTATTAGTGTAACATTTTATCAGTCAAAAAGTGGGGGAAGAAGCATTCAAATGTGGTCCAAATATCGTCTGAAAATACCACAAGCATATATCTGCTATCTGTTGACCCGTTTCTGAAATATTGGCATCTGTCACTGAAAGATTTGCATATGTTGACCTCAGATGCATTCTGAGTGTTCTTCTCTTACCGGAAAACATGACTTTCTTCAGTTTTGGGATCATTCTAGTGATAAAAGCTGTCGGGTGTAGTTTTGCCAGACAACCAGCACATTCGACCACAGCAACACTACAAACACAAGACAGAAAGAGACCGTGATTATCTTTGCTCGGCATGTGAAGTTTCTCGTAAGAGTGGATGAGATTGAGAGATAGTGTCAACAGGAAAAGATAATGAGCTGACCTAACACAAGACAGAAAGAGACAGTGATTATCTTTGCTCGGCGTGTGAAGTTTCTCATAAGAGTGGATGAGATTGAGAGATAGCGGCAACAGGAAAAGATAATGAGCTGACCTAACACGGTCATCCTCCGCGGTTAGCAAGAGTCTGCTCAGGTGATCCACAGCCAGCTCGATGTCTGATGTCGTCAACAAACCTGAAAGAAATAATTTTCTTTGAAGTTCACGATGGTAATGTTGATGCAAGAAGGCGAGAGCGGCTTGTGTACGGGAGATTTTATCACCTGTCTGCTCTGCCATTGAGGTGAGAGCGGACGTGGCCGTGATCTGCAGACTGGCGTTGCTCTCAGACAAGGCTGAAAACACCATGCTGACCAGAGGCGGGCGGAAGGGAGCAAGCACGTTCTCGTCTGATGTGGAGTGGAACAAAAACAGAGACATATCCAACAGGTGCAGCAAAAGTCCAATGGCAACTTGGAAGCGACCATCTTTAATGTACACTATCAAGCATAACATTACAACCACCTGCCCAGTATTGATTTGGTCCCACCTTTGCAGTCAAAACAGCTCTGACCCCATGAGTCATGGACCCCACTAGACCCCTGAAGGTGTGCTGAGGTATCTGGGACCAAGATATTGTCGGTCCAGCACATCCCATGCATGCTGGATTGACATTTTTCTTGCGTCTAATGCCGCGTTTCCACTAACGAGTATCTGCCCTACCCTACTCCCTTTTGGGAGCTGGTACTTTTTTGGGGAGCATTTCCACTGCAAAAACAGTATCCCCTGGATGACGCGCAAAACTCCCATGGCGTCATTACAGCGCGACAAAAGTTTTAAAAAACTTTTCACAACACTGCATAAAGTCCAATTGTAGCCTTGAGCATGCATTTTCTTGGAAAGCTGCTGGAACACTTGCTCGTTAGGAGTGGAGCCGTGCAGCTCTTTCTGTATGCGGTCGTCAGCCAGCAACGCGAGGAACGTTTGTACCTCCTCAAAAGACCACAGCGTGCCCTTTTTCACTTCTATTATAACAAAGGACAAGAAGAGGAAAGAAGAGCAGATGACTGCAACGAACACCTAGCTGGTTAAAAATGGCAGGCAGGGGATAGTGCTGCTCTGTTTACTCCGTGCCTGTTGATGACGCACTGATGATTCTCTGAACCAATCAGTGTCTGCAATGTGTCAATGCCACACTTTAGTACTTGAAAGTACCTCGCTGCTTTTTGGAACCCGGAAGAAGCATTTAGGAAAAAAGTAGCACCAGGTATTTTTTCTGAGTGAATACACACACTAATGCAAGATAAGTAGAGTCGAGTAGAGCGGATACCATCAGTGGAAATGCTGCATTAGGCATCAACGTTGAGGAGAAATGCACTCTTCCTACTTACGATGAAGAGATTATCAGTGTTTTTTACTTCATCTGTTGATGGTCGTCATGTTATGCTTGATCAGGGCGGATTTTATCAAAATAAACAAGCGCAGCCAGCAGGACGTTGTAATTATCTAATCTAATGTTATTGAAAAATGGACTTGGAATGAGAACAACTCGCAGGCATAAGAACTCGCCATGTTCCGTCCGGACTATTGATCAGCACTCACCGTTTTCAGAGGACTGGCTGCTTTTCACCGACTGGAGAAACCTCTGCACCACCTCCAACAGTGTCCGTCTGTGGGAACCCTGCTCGAAAGTGACCATGAGATGCGACATTAATTGACGTACACGTTAAGACAATTGTGATGAAAGCATATCAGCTCCATTGTTAAACCTGAGGAGGAAAATAAGGCTCCACCTGTGTTCTGCTGGTGTACTGCTCAACGAGAACCGGCATGACAGCGGTCATTACGATGTGGCTGGCTCTGCTGGAGGCGCTGCATGTGGCCTGCAACAGTTTGGCGCTCGGCCACACCAGCTTGAGGTCTGGCTCGCACAGGTGATGCTTACAGTCTGGAACAGCGACATCACATTTTCTTACTATAAAAACCTCCCAAACATGACTGATATTTAAAAAAATACTACTAAAATAAATATTACTAAAATACTAGTACTAGCTTAAAGGGATAGTTTGGAGCGGAGTTCAGGCCCGGTCTCGGGGTTGCAGAAAGTAGTACCGTCTAGTTGCCGCGGTCACACAGATAAAGCATTTTGCTCCAAAAAACAATATGCTTTCCAAAGAGCAATTCATTTGCATCACGAATTCTTGGCCGTAAAAAAATGTCTGACCTCACATTCATCCGGCACTATTTCCCTCCCTTTGTATCACTGCGCGCACGGTCAGCGTTTATACGCTCGGAAGGAGTCTTCTCTCGCGTTACAGCAGTCTCCTTCCGCTTCCTTCCTCCTTCTGCAGATGGAAAGGTGCGTGCAGTGATACGAAGGGAGGGACTTTCTTATGGTGTAGTGTCTGATACTCTGGTTTTCTTGTCTTATATAGGATGTTTAGTGTCTTTGTGCTACAGGGGTCAAAGGTGAGGAGCTGAGGAAGAATTTAGTTGACAGCATCGGCTGGAGAAGATGCTACCAGCCATCTAAATCAGGCTGGATTCTGTTTAAAGAAGTGGAATTTATAGAAAGGATGTTGTATTTAAAAGAGTTTACATAGGTGACTAGAGAGAGAGCTCTCTCCATTGGCGAACGGAGGTTCTCTCAGGATTGGCCATTTGACATTGTCCTTCTCTTGTAATAAAGTCGTTCACAATACAGAGTTGGAGGTGTCTGCACAGTTTCTACTTTTTCATCCCCACATCAACGGAGACAACAGTGGCCAAGAATTTGTGATGCAAATGGATTTCTCATTTGAGCGCATATTGTTTTATGAAGCAAAACGCTTCATCCGTGTGTCCCCAGCAACTAGACAGAAGTACTTCCGCAACAATGAAACTGGGCCGGAACTCCGCTCATGGGACGCAGTGGGGGAAAAGTCACTGCTGATGACTGACCCTGATTGTGAGGATCTCATACAACTTCATGTCAAAAAATCCAAATTATCCCTTTAAAATAATCAGTTGGAGCCCAGTGAAAATATCTGAATCACTGGCAAGATATTAGATCGAAAAATGTTGTTACCATATGACGTACAATTGAGTTACTGATCTAGGTAAAGAAAGCTGCAGACATGTAAGTTGCGGAAATTAGCCATTCCAAAAGTATTTTTGTGTGGTTACTACTGTTTTAACTTTTTTGTAAAAGTTACTACTGTTTTAAATGATACTTTAACTACCTAAGACCTGGTCAGAAGTGAGGGTGGGCCCTTAAGTCAGAAATGATCATGATAATGATAATGATAATGATAATAATAATAATAATAATAATAATAATGATAATAATAATAGTACTATTAATGATAATAATATTCATTTGTAGAGCCCTTATCAAGACAAGGTTACAAGGTGCTTTAAATGGACACATGTAAAGCGTGAGAGAGAAGAGAGAATGCAAAAAAAAAAAGTGGTTTCTATAAATATACTGTGTATCATTACTACCCAGCCACTTATGCAGCGCAAAACTGCTCAAGCTTCTTTAACACGTCCACACCCTCCCTCAATTTGAAGTCTTTTCATAAAAGGATGTTTTGTTTGAGACACTTTTTATAACACTACATTTCGAAAACAACCGTTTCACCTCTCAGTACGATGTCCAGGAAGCTGCTGAGGGAGTCTTCAGAGTCAGAGTTGAGAACTGAGCGAGACAGACAGGAAGTGAGTGCGGTGAGAGCAGCGAGGCCTGCAGACTCAATCTTCTCACTGGATGTCTGAAAAACCTGCAGCAAGATCAGAAGAGAAGGTGGGTGGACGGGCAGAGCTGATCCATGGCCAGCATACATTTGCTCACAGCGCCGTGGAAACGCTTTGATGCATTGTCGCTTCCGATTACAAATTTCTATGAAATTTCCCCGCTGCTGACACTTTCACAGTATCGGTTCAACAGTGAATCACGCCCTGGGCGAGATCTCTTTCAGTGCACCCTAACTTCTGATCATCGGAGCGTGGGTGGGGGGCGGTGCTGGTAGATCAGTCAATAGACAACTAGTGTCAATAGCTACATTACCAGCGATGCATGATATTATCAGAACATCATCGTCTGATATTCGCTTGAAAATTTGTCATTGGGAATTGGCCTTCTGACCCTCAAGTCTGTGTGAAGTAGAATAGGATGCAAGTATCTTACTACTTACATTTTTAGTCATTTTAAGTATTTGTTATATATTGTGCAGGTAATGACCATTACAAAATGTTAATATTAGGGTTTTTTGTTGGGGGTGGGGCAACATGATAAGAATGATACTGTATCCTAATTCCACTACAGAGGAAACCTTGATGATCTTTCAAATTAGGTGTGATAGCAGTATCGGTTTTCAGCCCACTGAGGTTTAAATTATCAGCATATCTGAAAAGGATAGTAATAATTCAGCATTCCTATACCTTACATATTATTATGCAAGTATTACATACTCCCCTTTTTGCTACTGGCCAAAGGAATAAAATACATTTAAAAAATGTACATATATATATAAAAAGAATAAATAAATAAATGAAGGCAAGGCACAGGACTGAAACATCTTCATATATCGACGTTATGTGATTAAACAAACCTCTCTGCGCAGGGACGACCAAAGTCCCTCCAGGAATTCGGCCAGGTCCTTGTGTTCGTACTGTGACACACATTCAGTCTAAGAGATCAAGACATTTTGGTCAGTATCTCAGCTGCAAATTAAAACATCCAAACTGGTGAAGGCGAGTCAGCGTTCCTCACCAGCGTCTCCAGCGAGTCCAACTTGGCACTCTGTACGTCCGAGTCCAGCTTCTCGATGATGAGAGGCAGCAGGAACTGAGAGAGGAGTGAAACACTGTAAGGAGACGCCTCAACAGACGGTCTGTATGTAAAATGTGAGGGTATTCGCATATGCACCTCCGCAAATTTCGGTGTCCCAGTCAGGACCCCCCTCAGCACCTGGATAAGCTCCTCTTTGGTGATGCCGTGTGGGTCGTTAGGGGGCTGAGGATGGCAAAGCAAAGAAAAGACTTCCATTGAAACATCATAAAAGGAGTGTCTTCAGATGATTGTACAGAAGGACAATCATCACTTTCTTGACATTTGAATCCTTGTCAGCATTTACTTCAACTTTATGGAAAAACATTTCATTGGCATTGAAGTGACTAGATGATCAATTAATTTTTGGTTTTGGGTGAACTATCCCTTTAAGGATGATCAAGGATTTATTGCTCTAATCTATTTCCTTTGATTTCTAATTTAGTACAGTATTTATTTTTCTATCCACTTTGCTCTACTACATTGATGTATATTACATTTTTCATCACTTTCTTTTGGGAGTAAAACTAATTCTGATTCTGATTCTGATTGTAATGTTGAATTAAGCCGAATTAAGTCCACAATGAACATCTTACGGGAAAGTTTCATTATCCATTTTGATTTTGTGTTTGCATTTGCAAAATGACCACATTTTGATTTTATGCAAACAAACAGTTAGGGGCCATGAAAGCGTAAATAAACAAATAAAAAATAGATAAACAAATTCTCCTTTACCCTACCATTTTTTGCATTTACAATAAGATGAAGTAACTGGTGCTACTTTTTTAGTGCCTAGCTCTTCCAATAAAGCCAAATGCATACTAGCAGGTACTAAAAGGTGATGTAAAGACCACTGATTGGTCAAAGACAGGGGGCACTGCATCATTACATCAGCAATAGATAGAGGTTTATTCCGTTCAAAGGGAGTTTTTTCCCATGCCCATGTCTCAAAGTGCATGTTTGCTGGCGGATTATTTTGGAGTACACTGCTCTGTATTTAAATGCCTCGAGATGACTACTTGTCATAAATTGGCACGTTATAAATAACATATAATTTGAATTATGCTATGCCATTGGGTGCTGTCAATAAAACTAAAGGAAGTTCATTGTGTAGTAAGAGAGCATTTCTGTTGCCTCTTGAGAGCACTGATTTAATTTGACGTGGCAACAACACCGCTCTGCTGGGAGAGGCCGAATGAAGCGCCGCAGCTGAGCCACAGAAATAGGAAAAGTGCGTGAGCGGCACGACACGACCACCAGCGCATTGTCACTTCCCACAGGGTTTGTCCGAGGTCACAGGAAGCCGCCAATGACATTTTTGTCCACTTTCGTCGGCTGTCCGTCCAAAGCAGCTAAACAAACAGACACTTACTGGGGTGAAGTCGATGGGGAAATAGCAGGACGTCACTTCAAACAGCTCCTCTGTGAATTTACCTGGAACAGTGGACAGGAAATTAATCAGAG
>CAESWR010000278.1:202486-216189 GCA_903171835.1 Mullus surmuletus | reverse complement strand
CCCAATACCTGTACTTTGCTAATTGGTCGATATGCGACACAAACCTTTAGCTATGTTTTTTAATGTTATTATGCTTTTAATACAGTGGCAAATGTTTTTAGATACACTCAATGTCAACTCTTATCCATCTGCTAATTGTGTGAAAAACTATTAACTGTACACCTCACCATGTTGTGGAGATTGACTTAAAAACCAAAATGTTAAACATAAAACGGAGACATAATGATTACAGAATTATTTGTTATTGAAATTACAATTGTGCATCAGCAACAACATGGAGCAGCAATCAAGTTCAAAAATTTGAAAACCGCTAATCGAACTCGAAATCGAAAATCCATCTCTGATGCGAGAAAGCAGCTTTTAGTTTTATCGGATGTGACCCGATGATCAGTGCTCCATCCCTTCATCACTTTGTTGCAGTAATCAACACTAATCAACCCTAAAGTGCCCCAGCTAAAGTAGAAACCCAATAAAAGGCATGTAGGGAGTTAATATGGTGCATTTTAAATGTTTTATATATATATATATATGTATGTATATATATATATATATATTTACATTGTGTTCACATGGTGTGTGTCGTCAGGTATGGGTGAGCAAGACACGGGAAACACACACATGAAACACAAGACGCCCAGTTGCTCCACCTTGATCTCTCCTCGCAGAAAGCTGAGCGCCGTTGTGCCGATAAGATAACAAACAACAACTGACGTGCGAGCGTGTGCGCCGTTTATGGAAACGCATTTGCTCTGGATGCAGTAACGGGCGTACACCTTTTTAAAAGAGCACAGAAAACACACCCAGCGGTTTCCCTCGCACATCGGGAGCAAGCGAGGCTGTTATCAAATGACGTGTCAAGTGCAGAATCAGATAATCCTTTAACAGCCACCTCTTCCACATAAGCCACAAATATCTGGTGTGTGTTTGTGTCTCCTGAAATACAGCAACAAACAGCTCGAAAACGATCCTCCTCCTCCTCCATACCTTTTTCATTCACACGCAGATACATTCACAACGCATGGCAGCTGCTTTTATGAGCCCAGCGTGATGAAAACACCCTGATATTGCCTCATGCGTCTGCAATGTGTTGCTTCACGTCTGTGTTTTGGTGCGGCTGCAGTTGGTTTAGATTTGACCGGGGCCGTTACTGGTGGAAACGCTTCCTTCCCTTCCAATGCTTCCTGCGTTTCACAATCCATTCTTACCGTTCAAGGCCTCCCGGCTCTTTTTTTGTAAATGAAAGATGACCACTCCAACGTTTTCATACTGGTCTCACTTGGTCAGCTGAAGCCATCCCACGAGACACCCCCCCCCCCCACCTCCTTCTCCCTTTTGAGTGTTTTGTTCACCAGCAAAGCGCTCAGCTGTCCCACATCTGCTTGTGATCACCGTACATTGTTTAACTCTTGAGAAAACATCCAGTCGTCATACTGACAGAAACAGGAAGTCCTTACTACACGAACGCTGGGTACCCGATGGTTTTGGCCATTCTTTAAAAAAAAAAAAAATAATAATTTGAAGGGAATTCATCAGAAATCCATATAGCTGGGGAATAGTGGGGGTAGTGTGGACACTCTTTGGGCTAACCCTAAGAACACACAGTCCTTCCAATTACTCCTCACTCAGCTGCACTATAAATAATTTGTTTGAGAGAAAGGTAAGCCCTTTTTTGACACTGCTCTTCATTTTCCATCCTCCCACTCCTCCACGATTGCCGTTTCATCCCCTCAGGCATTGATAAACATGGGTCCAGGAAAGTCCAGCTCTTGAGATTTCCATCATTCTCTGTAAGGCCACCGAATGCTTCTCAGCAGCACCGGATCACCACTAACACTCGCATAGTAGCAAAGCGCTACATCAGAGCCTAATGCTATAAAGCGCGTGTAATACCAGGAACATGATCAAACATGTTGCGAGCAGATGTGCTGACAACTTTATAAGACTGGGTGAGAAATGCAGCCTCCTTTCTTTCATGCAAGCTCATTGTGTGTGACCCCCCCCCCCCGTCTCTCACCTTTAGTGTACTCCAGCGCTAAATGTGCTTTGTGTTAATATTGAATGGTGGGAAACACTGGTAAGGTTACAGACACATATAGGCCACACATGCTTCATGCATATTGCAAACTCTCAGTGGCATCCTAGATTTGAATTTGGAAGACGTCAGTGCGTGGGATGTTCTTTGGCTCTGGTGACGGCTAACATTTCCCCTTACGCAGCTGCTTATCTGTGAGAGGGACTCGTATTAAGGTGGCGCACAAGGTGGCACACAAACTTAGGGCAGGGCTCAAAACCACCTTTTGAAGGTCTTGGTGTAAACCTCGGACTTGATAGCATTGTATTCTGTCTTGTCTCGGTTTCGGACTGAGTGGACTCTTGGTCCCTACTGCCAGGCTTTTAGACTGTGCCTTGCTTTGGCCAACAACCTATAACTTCCGGTCATTGGAAGATTGATTATCTCGCCCCAAGTTGCAGCCTCTGCCTTCTTATTAAATGTGTTCATCTGAAATGTGGAAAAGTAACATGAAATCAGGGTTCTAAAGCCAAGAAAAAGTTCAAAAAAGTAAACAAAATACCTTTGCTGATTTGTTGTATTGTGCTATGTAAATGAAAATATTGCAGAGGCTATTTTTGTTGCTGACAAACTTATTCTAATTATAAAAGAAAACTGTTCTGTTTTGTGATAATCTTTCATTTTCATGCGGTCTTGATCTTGTCTCAAACCCCAAACGCCTGGGTCTTGTCTCTGTCTTAGTGCTCTATGGTCTCGGTTTGTGTTGTCTCGACTACAACACTACCCTGTAGCTACCTTTTGAGGTGATCTTAAGTTTCTTTCCATCCTGACAATGGTCATTTTCATTCATTGTTTTCAGGCCAAACACAATGAGTGCATCCTGTCTTATGAACACATTGAATGCATTTCCACCCTCGTACTTCCGTTATTAAGTATTCAACGTTTTCAAGACGTGCATTGCTTTTCCTTCCTGTCCCAGGACGTAACGAGCCTCTGAAGAAAGATCGTCCAAAGTGGAAGAGTGACTATCCGATGACGGAGGGCCAGCTGCGGAGCAAGCGGGATGAATTCTGGGACACAGCGCCGGCGTTCGAGGGCCGCAAGGAGATCTGGGATGCCCTCAAGGCCGCGGCCGTGGCCCTGGAGTGCAACGACCACGAGCTGGCCCAGGCTATCGTGGATGGAGCCAGTATAACACTGCCACATGGTGAGAACGGAGAATAAACAAAATGCACCAATCAGGCAGCATCAGGGTCAAAATCGGGGCACGCTATAATTTCATCAGGATGAGGACCGAATCAGCAGTTTGCCCTCTTCTCCAGGTACTCTGACAGAATGCTACGACGAACTTGGAAACCGCTACCAGCTTCCCGTCTACTGTCTGGCCCCACCAGTCAACCTCATCTCTGAGCGCAGCGACGAGGACCCCAGCGACAGCCCCGAACCCCCTGTAGCACCCAAGAAGGAATTCCAACTGAAGGTACCGCAACACACTGCAAATACTCTCCAGGTTGCCTTTATTGAAAGTGTGAGGGTTTGTGACTTTTTAGACGTAGACTTGGAAGTGTATTGGTGCCCCCATGATCATTTCATCATCTGTACATGTTCATTTGCAGTAGTTTGTACTCAAAACAAGTACAAGATGAGAACATGCAACACCTGAGAATTTCAAGGGTAAACAATTGGATAACAATTAGGAGTGTCCCGATACAACTTTTCCACTTCTGATACGATACTGATATTGCAGTCTTGAGTATTGGCCGATACCGATATGGATCGATACGATATCAGCACGAATCATATATACCGTTATCACATTTTTTGTACTATGCAATGTTAGAAAAGGCTTGATCAAGCGATATTACTTAAAGAGGGACCAATAGTCAGCACCACTAAGTATGAGAAAAACTGACCCATTTATTAGTACCAATGGGTAACATAAATTTTAATCTTAAAGATAACAATAACCTACGATTGAATAAAATGAATACAAAATAAATAGAAGACCCTGAAAAAGAACCTCACCAAATCCAATAAAAAAAATATATATATATTTTTAAAGCGCAAAATAACCACTAGGTCAGGCATACTCGAATGAATACTGCTTCAATCGGAGTGTTTTTTTTTGTTTTTTTTTTGCTGATATTGGACCGATATCAATATCGGATCGGGGCACCTCTAATAACAATAGTTTGAGAGAAGACATCAGGCTAAGTCAATGGACTGGCAACTGAATATTTTTCTTGGTCAGAATACACTTTGGAAAGTCTATGGAGCATAGACTATTTTTAACATCTCCTCTCTGCTCCAATTTGGTCAATTTTTGACACCACAATCATTCTAAGGTGTTTATTTCCAATTATTATTTTGTGGCAGCTCATAAACCCAAGTTGAAATGTAAAACTGAGTCACCTGTTTTACTGCTCACTGTTACTGAAACTGAATGGAAGTATAGAGAATATCAGTAGGTTGGAGTTGTTCTGTCTTTGCTATGAAAGCAAACATATCGTCACACTGTTGGTCTGCATGCCATTGTGGTCTCCACCTGTAACAATGTTTTCCACTCTATGACCACCTCACTGTCTACTGTAGGTACGCATGTCCACGGGTAAGGACCTCCGCCTCAGTGCCAGCATGGCAGACACCATCGGCCAGCTGAAGAAGCAGCTGCAGGCCCAGGAGGACATCGACGCCGCCCACCAGCGCTGGTTCTTCTCCGGGAAACTGCTCACGGACAAGACACGGCTGCAGGACACCAAGATTCAGAAAGACTTTGTCATCCAGGTCATTGTCAACCCACAGGCCCTCAGGGTCACCAAGATGTCCCCCACCATCACCACCACCACCACCACCACAACGGCAGATTCCTCCCCTGCACCCGAGTAACTGATCTTACAGAAGGATGATGAAGTTGGTGGCAGAAGCTGAGGGGGCCGGTGGTCTCTTATGATGGCAAAAAAAAGAAAGACCTGTGGATACTACATGAGGGAGAAACTAAACAGTGCTGCTTTGTAACATCCGTCACGTGTCAATGTAGTCGTTTCGGTCACACCCGCCCCCCCAAACGTCCCTGCCTCCCCCACGCAGCTCTTCAAAAGAATCAAGATCATCATTAAAGACTTTGCTGCCGGTCTTTTTACCTGAACTGTTTACTAAGTGCCAACGAACGAACGAACAGAGGACTCCCACCTGTGTTTTGTGTTGTTCGAAAGCACATCTCCACGACGACAAAGCCCACAGACTCAGCACCCCGATCGCTTCCCCTTCCACAGACACAGAAAGGGGAAGGCCGAGAGAGAGATAATGCTTTCCAATTCCCTTCCTCCCCCTCCCCCTCTGTCTGTCATTGAGGAAATAATGTAAACTGAGCTTTTTTGCACATCTGAAGATTATTACTTCTGTAGTAGTTTGTGTGCCTTCTCTCCCTAGGCTTAAAAAAAAAAAAGACAAAGAGGGTTGATGTCCGGAAATGATACTTTTACCACTTGGCTAAGCCTTCTGTATTTTTTTAAGGTCCAGGATCTCTTGAGATCAAACCCAAGCTATAACTGTTGCCTTTAAAAAAAGGAAGAAAATCACAAAACGAGACGTGTGGGTGCCCGATGGCTTGTGTGTCTTACGCGATTGAGTGAAAGAGATGGATATGTGACCGATAGAACATATATTTCCCAGAGATGAGACCGTTTCCCCTCGTGTATAACTTTTTTGCAGTTAAATAAGGAAAAAAGCAACATCCTAATGCAAGACTTTGTGATCAGTCAATTGTCTGCCCTTGAAAGACTCCCAGCCACAAGGGGGCAGACATGATATAATCACAGCTGTTGCTTGGGCTAGTTGTAATTTCCTTTTTTCTTCTTTTTTTCTCTCTCCACCTAATGAATGTAATTCCAGTATTGACTTGCCTTCGAGTCCCTCACCATGGCCCACTAACTAAAATCTCCCTCATGTGATCACTAGATGTTTGGCTTCCTTCACCAGCAGTGGGGAGAGCGGTGGGTGGAAACGGTGCATTTTTGATAGATGGTATGTTTGAACATTCAAAACAACGACAAAAAAATCACTCCGACCGGCTTGGCACTGTTTACAACCACCACTCTGATCACATCATTCTCAAGCAGCATCAAATCAACTCGAGCCAGCAGTTTGAAACCTAACTGAGCCACATCTCGCCACATCATGAAAATTATTTCTTTTATTGTTTCTTTTTTCCACTCTTTCTATTTACCTTTTTTTTGTCCCCCGTGTTGTTCTTTTTGGGTATGTTTCGTAATCTTTGTATGCAAACTTGAATAAGCGTTTTTTTTTTCTCTGTATGTGCAATACAATAGACATAGACCTCAGTATCGGTTTTGTTCCCGACTATAGTCCCCGTCGGTTGCTGGCTGTGAGCGTCGGACCCCAGGTACCAGCCTGCTACAATCTGATGCCCGTGTCGGATAATCACTTGCCTCTCTCAGCTCTTTCAGATGTTACACATTTGTCACTTTGAGATGTATTCTGAGCTGTTTGCCTTGAACGTTCAGACAGGCGCTCATCTTTCACAGAGTAAATATCAAAACGTTAAAAGTGTCTACGCCACTTTTCTTCCTGTTATGATGTTGACTGTGGTTCTAGAAGTCTTAGGTACCCCTCAGGTGATCAACTTCAGGGAAACTCGATGCTTCTCCTCCAACAGTTGACCAGGATGAGCCTCCAAACATGAAAGTGACACAGGTAACACACACGGCCGATTGTAACGAATACAACCACTCACTCAGCAGGTGACTACGATGAGTCAGTTCTGACAACCACCAGTTCCGACAACCACGAACAACGCCACATTTTGGATGGGCTGTGATGCTTTTCAAAATCCCCAAACTAGGGCAAAGGTTGTTTTATACAGTGGTGGACAGTAAAAGGAGTACATTTACTTGCGTACTGTACTTAAGTACTTTTCTTGAGTATCTGTGCTTTACTTCAGTATTTGTTTTTTTTTGGACACAACTTTCACAAATATTGTACTTTTCACTCCACTACATTTCTAGGAAGCTTGTTGTTACTCCTTCTTTTTAGGCCCAGCAAAGCTTTGTTGTTTAAAAAAAATGTTTTTTAAATGACAATAGCTGTTTCTATAGACGTTTTTTAGCAGAGGGGTTCTACATCTAAGTCAGTACATCATTAGGTGCTTTCAGAGAGTTAGATGGTTCTGTAAAAGAACTGAGAAAGTACATTGTACTTTGTACTTTTTTTATTAAGTATTTTCTAATGCATGTACTTTTGAATACTTAAGTATTTTTAAAAGTAAGTACTTGAGTACTTTAACGAGTGAAATTTTGACCAAGCAAGTTTTACTTGTAGTTGAGTAAGATTTGGCCCCCTTTGAATTAAGTACTGGAGTTGAGTACTTTGTCCACCACTGGTTTTATATCTCTATATTATTTTCTAACATAAGTAAGCCACCCTCCTAAACAAAAGCCCTGTAATTTATGATTCTCACATTACATTTTGATTGCTTTCCCACATGTTGGGTGGTCAGATATTATAGATGCAAATTAAATGACAAACGTTTTATTACATAAAATTGCTTCCTCCTTAATGTGCATGTATAAGTCGAGTATCCCAACCAATTTTTTTCAGTTGGCTTTTCTCTTCGACCCTGTAGAGTGAAAGAAGGAGAGAGGTAGGAAGGAAACAATCTGCAGGGTAAAGACCATACAAAACGTGTAATGCAATGGATTTTTGTGATCGGAGAGCCCGGTGTATCATGGGAGGTCTCCAGGCAGATTAAGCCCAAAGCAGCATCTGCAATGATGTCCCTATGTGAGGGCTAAGTCTGCACTTGAACAGAGACGGGGTGTCTGCCCTCCGGACCGAGGCTGGAAGACTGATAGCTGAAAGAGTGAATTTGGAACCACAAGATATTGTGCAGCCGCAGTGTCCTGGGCGGGCAAAAAGGTTCTAAGGGCTCAGTCAAATAAGTCAGTGCCTGATCATGACATGCTTTGTAGTCGAGATTTCAATTCTATTCTGGACTTTTAGTAAACCGATGAAGGGAAAGCAAGTCTTGGAGAGATCGGCTCTCCTCACCAAGTTCTCGTCAGAACACCAGTTGTAACGGTATTTCTTCAGCTACTCGCTTTGCCTCATCGTTCCTTTCTTTAACTGTCGATATTGCAAGAAATTAGACTTTAAAGAATATGTAAATGGTGTATTGTAAGTTTCTGTCATGTGATAGAAGTAAGTGCAGTGCAACTAAGGTAAAAAAAAAGCTATTAGGGGCCAGGATTATTTATTTCATGTGTGTACATAACTCTGTTTGTACAGTGTGTGTACATTACAGCGGTCTTTGCTCTTTAAATACTTGAAAAGCACCTCCTAAAATTAGAAAGGGGAGATCAAAACTGAAATATATATTGCTCAAAATGCAGCAAAATGTGTTGTGACCACAAGATGGCGCTCTTCCCTTTTCTAATACCGGCATGCAACAGCAGCTGTCCGGGCAGCGGACACAGGCACAGCTTTGTCTGTGTGCTTTAATCATATTCAGAATCAACCCATTTTATGCTCTCTTCGAAAACTGGAGGCTTCGGCACGTTGAAGGTGAAAAACTTGCACACATTTCACAAACAGCTTGGCCTGTGCATATGGAAATGATAAAGCCCATGTCCAGAAAAAGATGATTTGAGGATAGCAGGTCTTAAGTAATGTGGAATTGTTCATCTTTCGCTTATGTGAGAAACAGCCTCCTGTCAATCAGATGTTAAAGGTTCTCATTTTCTCATTGCCTGTGTGCGATGGAATGCTTTTCTTCAGCTGCGTGGACCCGCGTGGAGCCATGACCAGAGTTTTCCTCCTTTGTCAGAAGCACAACAGTTTTTACTGATTTCTCAATTGCTATTTTTTTTTCTTTTTAAACGGGGACTTTTCAAGCAGTGCACCGCTGCCTCTCTCCCCTCCTCTATGTCTCTGCAAATACTGTCAACAGAGGGTCTCCGGAGGGTTGTGGCACACCGGGCCGGGAAAAAGCCCCTATTGACGGTGGAATTTCACAGCGAGCGCTGTGTTTGCGGCTGCTTGCCCAGCGGCTCATTCTAAATGTTGTCCCCCCCACTGACAGACCCAGGATGACCCTGCAGAACGGGTTTGGACAGGATGCCGATGTATTAGGGGCCATAACACTGTACCATGTTCGGATTGCAATGCAACTTTGAATCTCACTTAATGTTTTTGTGTGAGTGTGTGCACCTAATTTATTTTCCCTCTGCCCCATTTTCCATATGAGGCCACTCGTGAACGCTTGGGTACTGAACCTCATTTGTATGACAAAACCTTACTTTCATTATTACAGTACAATTTCCAAGGCTTTCGTCTTTCGTCCCACCACTTTGAATCATTCCCCTGCGTATTTCTCGGCCCCCTGCAAAAGACCAAGCAAGGTTTCTCCACACACACTCTCAATAAAGGGAAAGCTGCAACCATGCTGTATATTTGCCAAAGACAAATTCCGTTATTTGTAGGCAACGGTCTGACCCACGGGAAGTGGGTTCAATCCTTGACAGAAAAACGGGCTCACCAGCAAATCCCAGTGTCCTGGCCTCATCTGCACATAATCACTACGTTGCGCTCACAGCTGGAAATCCCCAAGAAATGCCAAACTCCTGCTGACCATTAGCTTAGCATATGAGAGCTGACGTTAACTCGTAGGAATAGTTTTGAACATAACCAACTCCAGGACTCAAACGGACCTTTTTAGTCTTTCAACCAATGAACTATTTAGGGTTAGCTCGTGGTTTTGCCTAGCTTCCCAAAGTGTGTATTTCAATCTTGGAAATGATTTTGTGTTCTTGCTCTGTGTTTTGCATTATGTGTGAGAGCAGCTGACAAAGATCCATGTGCGTTTACTTCTAACTCAGACTAAGCTTACTTGTTCAATAGTCATGAATCATTTATGCAACCGGACTTATGAGTCCACTTGCAGTATGCAACTCGTGGAATCATGCTACCTTTGCTACGATAGGTGGCGCTATGCAGTCTGTCACTTGTGGACCTTTTTGACTTCCTTCAGCAGCGCTGTTTGTCGCTAGGCTAGCCTCGAATTAGCTCCTTGGCTAGCTTACATTAGATCCTGCAGTTAACTGGACCAACTACTACTAGGTCGATGGATTTAGAAATAAAAATACAATTTCTATCTCGCTATGTACCTAATATTCAGTTGGAGTAACCTCTCAAGAGTTATTCACATTACTGGGTTAGCCTAGCATGCACAGATGACCTGACAGGTGTCTGCATGCACACTGCAGGCCCAAGGCAGTTGCCCGAGTTGCCTGCTCTGTGGCAGCACCTCTGTCTCATGTAACTCAAATAAGCTATTTTGATGTAATTGAAATACGAATAAACAAATGCTAGTGGACCCCTTCAGCTGAGATAACAAACCCTCCTATTTCTTCTTCATCAGGTCCCAGTCTGGAAGACGTTTAGAAAGGTTTAACATCATATTCCTGTAACAGGTGGTAGTGCTATATTATCGGCTGTTTCTCTGGAGAACTGAAGTACTGACAAATATTCCAACTTGGATCACTGAAACACATTTTTTCCAAGTGATGGTAGTGGAACTGCCGAACAACCAAATCCGAGAATAGCACCAGAATAAAAGCTGTGATGAGCGTGACGAGAGTCTGATTTTGGAGCGATGAGACGGAACTATGATCCTTTCAAGTTTAAAGACACTGACTTGAATCTCTACTCTATTACTTGAGAGTTTGTTTTTAGCTAGTCTCTTTAAGTGAAGGCCTGATTATGTTGTAAATGACAGAAGAAGAATAAATCAACGGTAACTCATTGCAAAACATGTTTTGCTTGCTTCATTGCATCCAATTGGAAACATTTCTGATGGGAATTTTTCATTTTGAGCACCGATTTGTTTACCTTTTCCCCCGTCCAGCCCCTGTAAGACAGTCATGGCTTTCATTTGAACAAAAAGCCACTATTATTCCCAATAGTTATCCGCTTGAGTGAAATGTGTACTTGATGTTAGTGAACATACAGTAATCTGCTCTGCTGACTTACAGGAACAGGAGGTCATACATGAGTCACCGGGATGTTTATGAGAGGAGTGTGTGTGCTCCCTGTGGGATAAACACAGTGGATTGTTATGCAAAGCAGACTTTTATCCAGAATAACAGAGCACGCTAACCAGAATAGATGAAGTCAAATCCTCTCAGCCAGTGTTGTGTGGCTTTTGTGTGTTTGTGTGTGTGTGTGAGTGTGTGTTTAGATGCAGACGTGGACTTGCTGGGCTGGTTGGCTTTAAGTTAATCCTTTTCTCCTGCTCTCACCAGACTCTCATCCACTTACCTAATGCTCACCTGGCACACACCTAAGACCGTGGTTTGTTTGTATGCGAGTCACCTGATACCTTACCGTAAACTACAACTGAACCTGGTCACCCCATGGTCTGACACGCAACGTCACAGTGCCCACTGGGGGCCAAGCCAATGGAAGGTGTTATAAGACATGGCTGGTTTCCGAGGCTTAGCATGGCAGGGAGGTAGCGGATAATGGGTGCATGAAAGGTCAAAGGTCTGAGAGTTAGTATGAGCCGACCTGTTATGTTGCTACAACTATGGTCCAATCAAATTATGTGGTCCATTTGTACTTTTTTAGGTCAATTCTAATTCTTCTTTGCTAAACCTGATAGATTTTTAATTTGAAGTATGAATGGATGGTGGTTGGAACACCAACATCCCCAGAACTCAGGGACTTTTGATTGTCTTCATATGTATGATGGTTACCACAACTCAACCTCTTATCTAAACCTTAATTCAAGACAGAATGGATGAGTGTGATGGATGGATGTGATTTATTCTGTTTCTAGTGTAAAACCAATTTTCATACATTTGTCATTTGGTGGATTGGGTTGCCCGATTTAAAGGGACTTGGGGAAGAAATGGGCAGATTCAAAATCTTACAGTGAGATATTTGGTTGAAAAGTTTTTATTTTGAAATAGCCTTTCTATTTACACCTTTTGGGCTTTTTCTGCACAGAATAATACATGTTGATAAATGGCCGTGAATTGCCATGCTCCAAGTTTTACTGGACCATGGCAATTTCAATTTACCCATTCTGTGTTGTAGTAGTCTCCTGTATGGAGTAAATGATGATGGTAACCTTTCGGTGTCCAAGCAGCCAAGTCGTTTTTACATACTTTGATTCAAAATTGACTTATGCAACCAAATCTAGTTCTTCAGTGGACCTCGGGCTACAGCACCTTAAGTACACTAGATCAGCTTCTCCTGCCTGCTTGCAGAACCTGTGACACCTCTACAGTGGCAGATATCGGTGGGTCAGCGGCAGATGGAGCTGGCGGTGGATGTACTGACGTGCAAAATCAGCACAGGGAACAGATGCATGGACAGCTGCATGTTTGGCGGACATCTTCACTAACGCCAAAACAGAGACCCAGTTAACTGGACACCGTTTACAGGATCAACACACTGACCAGACAGCACCCTCAGCTGCCAGACCCAAGTCCAGGGGAGACTGGAGCTGAACTCCCTGCAAAACCGGGCCAAGTGTACCAGGCACTGATATTCAAGCGCTGGTTTACTCGCCAAGCAGCAAAGCTTTCCTGATCCAGCCAATCAGATAGCCTCTCTAATCACCCGGCAGTCTGACGGCTTTTAGTGTACCAGACTGTAGCTTAGAGGAATCTTCTGGAAGCCTACAGGGAATTAGATACTGATATGAGGTCTGTCGAAGACCGACTTTCCCCCAGTGGAGGTAACCGCAAGAGGGAAGCTGCACTTTGAGCACCTGTATCTTGGACATAGGATGTTTTAGCTAATTTATGACAAACCAATACACTTGACGCTACCATTCGCCATCTTCCAAATGTGCCATTAAGGTTTTGAGTTTTGAGAGCCCATCCTTTCATTAAAAAAACAGTTAAAGCATACTAAAGAAAAGCAATCCATCATTGAAAGAGCTGCATTACTACTGAACACTGGACGCATAAGCGGAAAGAATACCAATATGGCGCCTTTTGCGTCCATTGCCTGCCAAATGCTTTTAATGTAATAAGCGACCAAATACAAATCATCGTCTTTTTTCCCCCTCTTCAATACTGCACTGTTTAAATACTTGCAGATGAAGTGAGGGAGCATCATGTGTTACCCTCATATTACAAAAAACAACAACAACAAAAACACGAGAGACCCCAGTCAAATAGAGCATGAGCAGTATGCCTTGATTTTTTATTTGTTTACTCTCCCATTATGTTCCCATTATGTGCTCTCCTATTATCAGTGCAAGCCACTTTGTCATTTTGATTCATAAAAACGCCATAAAGTTTACCATTGTGGTGTCAAAACAAGGCTAAGATGTCCATCAATTCATGTTGACTTCCCCTTCAGTCAATCAACACAGCATATATACAGTATATGAGTAGGTTGTGACAGAGGGAGGGCACTTGTATGCTTGTTTGAAAAACACACTGGCAGACATATCGCTCCATCCAAACCACATGACATGGGAGGATAGTGGAAAATTCCCAATTCATGTCACCAAACTTTGTCATATCAGGTTGCTCTGCTGTGTATATTTACTTTTTGTGGCTGGAAATGGCATCTGACTGTCACTCCAGCACAGCGGGAGAACTCGTGCACTATTAGATTGTGCTTGTGTGTTTTGGCAGTGCAGCATGGTAACATCCTG
>CAESWR010000278.1:186199-197084 GCA_903171835.1 Mullus surmuletus | reverse complement strand
TCACGTGTCAAAATGCTAAGCTGTGGGTGTGAGTGTTGGACCTTCAAGTAGACCCTGGCCAGAAGTCAGCAGAGGTATGTGTGTGGGCGGTAGAAAGGACCTACAGTCAACGGTACTGTTATCCGGTGGTTGCGATGCTGAAGGGAAACTTTACAAATTGTTTTCAACAGAAATGTGACACGGGGAAACTCTTTTGGAAGAAGCTTGGAAGTCAACCTTTATTGATACTATTTAAAAAGTCATGTCAATCAACAAAGAAAATCGTATACGTCTCTCATATTTGTTTCAGTACTGCTGTTTATACATGTAAAAACGCTGCTTAACATAATGCATGTCATGTCTATTAGGAATGTCATGTACCCATACTGAGGCCAAACCTCCAGCACTGGTATCTAAAAAAGTTCAGGATCGATTGCTTTGATAAATGGGACGACTGTTAGTCTGCTGAGGTCAAGGGAAGAAGGTTTTGAACCTCTTGCCAAATGTTCGCTTTGAGTTCGGTCGGTCCCATGAATCTTGATGAAGCCTGCTTTGTTGTAGCTTCTCCCTCAACAACTTTACAAGAACAAAGGGATAAAGTAAAAAACAAAAGTTGTACTTTGATGCTGCACCAAAAATCTTAATGTGAAATGAAGGAAACAGAAACCGAGATTGGGAAATCTGCAACCATGAAAGGGAATCCTGCGTGGACAGTTTTGCTTTCGTGCACCTTTCGACAGATTTAAAGAACTGTGGTTGATTTCAAATGCATGTTGTAACAACATTGGTACAGGACATAACTGAATGACGTACATCAAAATGAAAGGATAAAAAAAAAGAACAAAGAAAAATCCTGAAAGGATAGAGAAGGATTACCAGCGTTTTCCAACCCCTTTTCTGCACCATTAAGTCGAAACCATCACATTTCAGAATTACTGTGAAGTCATTTTTTAAACTTACTCTACACTTTGCATTTTAGATTTACTCAGTTTCAGATTCACAGGGGGTTGTTCCAATTCAAACAACACACAGTTTCTAAAGACTCTTTAAAGTGATGAAAAAAGCTGGTAGGCCTTATCCGACTTTTAGCTGGCTAGCTGTTGTGTTTCTAAATTCTGCGCACAGTGTCCGTCCTGATGCTTGGACACCTTGTCGATATTCAAGTACTCTCCTCTGTTTCTCGCGGGGAGTAAAAATAAATTAGATGCTCTTTGAACTGCCCTGCAGTTGCAATGTGACCGGTGATGATAAAACTGAAGACATAAAACATACAAAATGCTATCTAAGTACAGTATCAGAAATGTGTATGAAAGCTGAGGAGAGATGTTAACCTGATTTGCGTTTACTTTACTTATTTCATGATTTTCAATGTCCGTTTGCTGACAATAACAAATACATGTAGTGTGTAGTTGACCAGCAGTCTATGTGCGCAGATACAAAAAAATCCCCCCAAACAAAATAACAAAAAATATAGATATTGCTGTGTTCTAAATTCAACTACATGAAAAGGTGGTTAAGGACAAAATCCAAAGCCTCAAAATATCACTCAATAATAGCACTCAAAAACGCATCTTGAACATACAGTATATTGTAAAAAACATACTATCCATAAAAAATCTGTACACTTTGCTGTCACTGCACGGTACAACACTAGACCACAACTCCATAATTTTGCTAATTTTTGTTTCAAAGCATTGCAATTTATTGGCTTTGAACTGTGGAAAAATCTTCTCTTTGGTGCTGAGAACACAAATACATTTTCAACCAATCAAGACTAGTTTCATATTAGCTACTCAACCAATCCATTCTGCAAAAACTTTAACGTGTTAACCCAGACTTTCACGAACAACTTACTTTTCACTTTAATTCCGGATGACAATGGCTTTACTCAGTAGTTGATGAAGACAACAAAGAAATTTCATCCATTGCAAATATCCTTTCGTGGACTTTGGTCCCTACATGCTTTGCTGTCCAGCAACAATCATCCCAATCTCAAAAATGCCAACCCTAACTAAAAGATCCCTGCATCACTGAGTTCACTCTTTGTGAGACAGAACGTCAAGATAAACTGCTTGTCAAAGTCACGGAGTATAGTGAGGTCAACAAAATTTCTGCTTTGGCAACAATTTTTCCACAATTCTCCCTCTTAGAGTGTGAACCTTTAACTTGGAATGATCAATCATCACATGAAAAAACGGCTTTCTAAAGACTTACCGTCCCCCAGGGGAAATATCTTTTCATATTGCTAACATTGAGGAATAAATGATTAAACTTGTTAAAGTTTTTGTGAATTTAATATTTGTTGCCTACAATCGGGCTCTTTGAATGACTAACCTCACCCAGTTTACAAAATGCCAGACTTGCAGTTTGACTTGACAGTCTCTCGGACACAGGAAGAGAAACTGACATTGACACACTTCAGGAATACATGCTGATCTTTGGCTTATAGCAGAGCCACAGACTGAAAGAGCTGGTCAACCGAGCGATCAGTCTGTGCCATCAGAGAGGGTCCTTTGGTGGTTGGGGGAAGGGGATGGGGTTTGTCTTTGGAATTCACGGGCGTAGGCTGGGCGGCGGACGCGACGGCGGTGGACAGGGAAGCCCAGGGGGAGTGCGAGCTGGTGGCGGTCCCGGGGGTAGCTGGCCTGAAGGCGGTGATCTGGCGGGAGGACTGGCGGGAGGACTGGCTGTTGTGGGCGACGGGGTGCTGGGCATGGGGCGGTAGTCCGGTGGTGGTGGTGAGGGCATGTGGATGGGGGAACGAGCTGACGCCTTAGCTGCCTCTGACTCCTCTTTTACTCTTGTGAAGTTGATGCAGCGCCCCTGAAAGTAGGAAAAGAGACATGCAACACTTAAAAAAAGATTGTTTGTTTCAGATTGATCCAGACTAAAATATCTCAACAATCCTCCATTGAATTTCCATGACATTCATGGTATGGAAACTTTGGACACCACTTGATCTTTTTGATCTCATGAGGTTAGTCCTGTTGTCAGTAGTACCATTCCCAGTAAAATGAACAAATGTGTGAAACAGCACACAGGGTGTACATCAGTGCAGTAAGACTTGTTAACCAACCATTCTGTTATTGAAGTTGGGGATGCTCCAGTCATCCTCCCTGACAATCAACACTGGGGCTCCACAAAGTTGTGTGCTGAGTCCTCTCCTGTTCCCTCCTGTGTTCCCTCGACACACGTTTGTATATCACAGCGACATTGTGTAATAATAATTTGTGTTTACTTTCTTAAATTAAGTATAATAAGAAGAAGTTTGTGTAAATAACGTGTAATTACCTGTAATGTATTTTTAAAATGATTTTTTTTTTAATACATAAGTGTGCTGGCAGCTGCCATCTTGGATCCACTGTTTGTCTACGGTAGCTCAGAAGGAAAAATTGTGAGCTTGCGCCAACAGTGGACCTACAGTCGTATCTGATACGCCGCTGATTTTGCAAGTTTTCCTACTGATATAGAATGCAGAGGTCTATAGTTTTTATCGTAGGTACACTTCAACTGTGAGAGACAGAATCATAGCATTGTATTTGATCACCGATCAACCAGCAAGAATTCTGGCTCTTTCAGTCTTTAATAAGCCCTCCTATTCTCCACTCATTACCTGTATTAATTGCACGTTTGAACTCATTACCTGTATAAAAGACACCTGTCCACACACTCAATCAATCAGACTCCAACCTCTCCACCATGGGCAAGACTAAAGAGGTGTTTAAGGACACCAGGGACAAAATTGTCAGCTGCAACACTGAAGGACATTTACTAGACAAGACACCCCCGTTAAGATACAATAAAAACTGTTAACCTCTGGGGGGTACTTCAAGACTTAGAAAAACTCAAATAGTGGCTTCTGATGATCGTGGTTAGTCTAATGTTCTGTACTGGATACCTGTTCTGTACTGTGATTCCTGCATGAAAAAACAGTCGACTTATCAGACTGTGAAAAGACCGATGCCACTTCTAAACTCAGCTGAGGTTACTAAGTCTGCAGCCTGGATAAACTCAGACACCTCTCACACACCAAAGGCCTCTCATCTTGTTGGGGTACATTTAAAGACACTGGTGGAAGTTGGGTTGTATAAATTCATAAGAGAAAAGGCTCTAAATGTTGAATCGAGTGAGTGCAACATGCGTTCTCTCACTTTCAGACACACATTTCCTCAGTACATAGATGCAGGACTGGCAGGTAACCAATGAAAACAGTTACATAGGGCACATTCCATTCATCCCAAGTGGTAAATTAGGTGTTAAATCAACATAAAAAGAAGGGAAAAAAGGACAAGAATCTATCAGCAACCACTCGAGTCACCACTAATCCAGTCTGACATTCCTAGACGAGAAAAGGCCAGTGTGCAGATCCTCTTGAGTTCCATGCACATAGAGACATCAACTTTCTTTTCAAGTCAGAGCATGCATGTATATTTCAAACTATCACTGCGTTCTGTAAATGAGCCGAGTGCTTGAATAATGACTGCTCACATCAAACTAGTAAAATTAAAGCTAGATAACCGGTTACAGGCAGAGATATGTTCAAATAATTAAAGTGAAATTGAATTACTGCAGTTTAGATTCTGTTTTGCGATTTTCTATGTGTTTAACATGAAACTGATATTTTGATGTTTGAAAATATTTGGATCTGAAAAAATTGAGAATGAGAGGATTCATTCATATTCGCTGGTTCTGGTTCAGGTTACTAGCTTAGTTTACCTTTGCACTGAGACTGAAACAACACTGAAACAGTGAGAAACTGCTAGCCTTATCCTCTCTAAAGATGACTAGCATAGTTCCTTTCCCTCCAAAGGTGACTAGCCTAAGTTTTATACATCATGGATGCAAAACTAGCATAAGTTTCTTCAAACTTCTTCAAATTCCTACATGACTAGCATAACTCTCTCAAACGGTAACTCACATAACTATTATAACTCTCTCCAGCCAGAGGTAACTTGCACACGGTACGCCGTCTTTGGAGCGAACATAGTTTTAAAACCTCATCTTCACTCGATGTCCGTTGCTCTGTTAGCGCCTGACTGTGGTTTGAAACTCGGAACATTTTCCTGGATTAAAGGAAACCACACATGCTCCCTCTCTCTCGCTGACCTCCTCCACTGTCTACAGTCTCACCAAGGTCATAAAATGATCTTGGCTAGGGCTAAACGTTGTCTGTGTGTGTGTGCGTATGTGCGTGTGTGTTTAAGACGCAGTCGCTCGGTTAGTGGAGACGGCCCTGGCAGTCGCCTGGCATAGGTATTACCTCATGTACCTCTACGGCCATTTAAATGCTATAAATGCAATCATGGAGAGGAGTGTGTTTATCCGAATGAGAAAGACAGACAGACAGACAGACAGACAGAGAGAGGGAGTAAAATGTGACCTTGCAGGAGTAATTTGGTGTGTGTGTGTGTGTGTGTGTGGACAAGGTCTACCTCATACTGTACACTCTGACGTCAGTGTAATGGATGTGGTTTGGTGACACACATGAAGAGGGGTTACTGGGTTTGCTTAAGGGAAAGAGGAGTGTGTGTGTGTGTGTGTGTGTGTGTGTGTGTGTGTGTGTGTGTGTGTGTGTGTGTGTGTGTGAAATCAGTCTACCACCAGCAGGATCACAGCTTTAAGCATTAAACCATTGTTCCACTCAACACCAAATACATGCAGTACACGTGAGGGATCATTCCCCGATGCAGTAATTGGAGCTCTGATTTAGACACTTGTAGACACTGATGACACGCGGCAACTTTAAATATGTCGTACTCGGCATGAACATTAAACAAATAAGTGTAATTTTCTATTTAGGTACCACACAGGCATTTAAAAGCAAAAAACTATCTAACTACCCACTATGAATTAAATCATGACTGCATACTACAAGTTCTGTCCATGGTGTGAAATTTAGTGGCAGGTAAAAACTTAAGGCAAGGAAAGAGCCCATGCCCGCCTCCGCTCTTTCCTCTATGAAATAAAAACTCTGCCTAGAAATTATCTGTTGTTGTTATGAAGCGCTAGAAGAAAACCGCACATTACTTGAGTGGAAAGAGACATGATTTCTCTGATAAAATTAGCATTGCGTCATGCATAGCCATCGCTAAAAGCTTCCCTGGCTGGAGCGGAATCTGATGACGAGGGAAATCGGATCCATTTTTTCCCCCTTTTTTTGGTCTTCGGTCGCAATGCAAATTACTAACTAACAGTGATTTTTTTTTGTCTGAGAGGGCAAAAAAGGGCTGTACCTGTTTATGGAGCCAAGAAAACACTCTTAAATGAGGAATTCCTGTTAAAAAAGATTATTGGAACATTTTCTGCTAAAAAGGCACGATTTTAACTAGCGCTTGGGAAAGGGGCCTGATCAGCGGGAGAGAGTCAGCTACTAAGGGATGGGAAGGGAAGGTGGAGATGAAACAAGTGATAATAAAAGGAGGTGTGGAGATGCCTCGAGAGAGGGCGGGACTAGAGGAAGGAAAAGAAAACAAACAAGGTGGATGGACGTGCAGCTGAAAAAGATATGATTGACCTCAAAACTTCAAGGTCAATCAGGTGCTAATTAAGATGAATGAAGTCAAGAATCTCAAAAAGACATTAAAACAGTGCTGGATTTGTCGGAGGGATTTACAGCAACCCCCTAGAGCTTTCCAAACTCAAAAACCTCGAACCTTATCTGGGTTTTTTTCTTTGGCCCTAAAACTAAACCATGTGGCTCATCTGAGGAAACAGAGTAGATTTTTTTTTTTTTACCGGCTTCCATGCACGAACATAAGAAAACATCCCAATCGAGTGGCGGGGACGTGTCTGAGTGCGAGCCTGCGGTTGCTCTCAGCATCTGATTTACGGCGTCTAAATGTGAAGCAGGTGTGAGAGGCGGCCTGGCTCGACGGGACGGAGTCGGCGCCGGCGGAGGTGTTTGCTCACATAGGAACGAGCAGGATGGACAGAATGAGTAACCAGGACATGTGACTGAACCATTTTGAGGTTGCAGAGTCACTGGAACCACAAGAAACAAGGCAGGGGACCCTGCTGCTCCAGAGAAAAGCTATATTATTAATCACTGTTATTCCATTTCCCACAATACTGTTCTTTTATCCCCAACTGGTACGCATACAGAATCAGAAGTCTGATTTTACATGACATTTAAAGGGATAGTCCACTTTTTTCCCAAGTGGAGTTGTATAAATTCCTTATAACCCCCGCTAATGGCGACTCTTTGAAAATGGCCATTTTATTTGGCACTAGTCGTAGAACTAAAAAAGTGGACGATCCCTTTAAGGGTGCACTCTGGTCCGTCTAAAAACGTTGACGCATGTGGCTCGATAGCCGGGGAACGAGCATTAAAGCACTTTGGCTCGCGGTCAGACCAGTCTAAAGGCTCTGTCAGAAGTATGATTGGACGAAAATATGTGGCAACTGCTGGTAAGGGACGGCAATACGTTATTCAAAAATTTGGGTTCATTTGACAAAGTCAAGAAAAAAATGTGTCACCCATGGTTACAACAGACTCAGTAGACGGAGGATGAAATATCTGCTACATGTGAAAAGAGCCTTTCATGAAGTAGTTTGCTTTGGGTTGCTTGGGGGTCCAGCTTTAGCAATACAAGATAGAGAAAATCAGCCTTTATATGTTCTGGGATTATTAATCTTTATGTGATGTGTGTCGAAACTTCATTGGTGTTTCCATTTTATCAAATACCATTTTTTGCATTTTCAATAAAGGGCATTATCATGAGTGTGACAAGCACACAAAAGGCTGTATGGGGGATTTCAAGATTTTTTTTTTTCTGTAGCTTTTTTGTTTAAACAGGCACTGATTGACTCCATCATATTGACTTTTTACCCATGAAAGGATGTTTTGGTATAAAACCAGAAGATGCTTGGACTTTTTTTGAGTTAACTCAACAAAAAAGAAAATTGATTTAAAAATATGGATTTGATTATCGGAGAAGGAGATGGGGTCGAAATGCGCTGGGTCCACCACAAGAGTGAAAACACCGCAGGAGGGAGGAAACTGGAGTGGGTGAAAGCATTTGATGAGGCGGAATATTTCCACAGTGTGCGAGGTACTCACATGATCCCCGGGCTGGGGTCTCATCAGGGAGACCTGGTCGTACCCACGGCGGAACAGAGCCCAGATAGCGTCCAGTTTACCCTGAAAGAGACAGAAGGGGGGGGGTTTGAGCATCTGGCCACATCTGGACGCCAACTGCAAAGCAAATCTATGACTCAAGTGAATGCCGTTTCTGCTTCCATCATGACCAAGAGTGGACAGGTTTTTCTAAACCCAACTACTCCCATTGATTAGTTCCTGATTATCAGTGTTTTGTAATGTTTGGCTCATGGACCGTGTTATAAGAGCGCGATATTTTAATCCCCTGCAAATTAATTCCCCCACGCTTTCCGATACGCAGGAAATAAACAATGATCCCACCATTAACATTCCCAGTGACTTCCAGTGCGTTTCGCTCAGACCTCTGGGCAAACATGAGTCGAGCCACAACCCCCCGATCAAGAGGCGTATTCTCCCTCCTTATATAAGGGCTGTACAGTCAGTAGTGACTAGTACCCTCCGCTTTTTTTCCTACCCTGACTGTAAGCAGTGTGGGATTTCAGTGCGGCGGACTGTGGGGCCGCTTTGTGTAAAAACACACAGCAAGTTGGGTTTCGGTAGCGGTGCGTACAGATAACAGTAAGCGCCGCTGCCGTATGAAAGGCCAGTGTCGCTGCACAGAGACGTATTATAAAGTGCACCCGCAGCACAAACAGCAGCGACGCCAAGTCTCACAATACCAGACAGTCTGATGCGGGTATACTTCTGTGCTGACACTGATAGCTGGCGAAATGTCCGCTTATGTAAGTAATTCTACCCAAAACAAGGCCAGGACGGACACCATTCCTCCCCTGTCATCTGGCACTTTTCATTTTTTCTTAACATCAGCTGAATGGGGTTTCAGGTCTGTCTGCGGGTCCGGACGTTCCTGCTGCACTCGGTTATTCGAGACTGTCTGGGCAGTGACTCAAAAATGCGCAGTGGTCAAACTGTAAACAAGGCAGATTTTTAAGTTCCTGAAAAGCTGAGATTTTTTTCAGGGCAATGACACACTACATGTGCTCTTAATTAGAGAGGCTTCTATAGGTCTATAGTAAACCCAGCTATCATTATGCTATTATATTTTTGCGTCTGAAGAAAACAAGAGCAGTGTACAGTGGACATAGGTGTTTAAAAAAAATCTTCCTGGAGCCCCGTCGAGAGCCCAGAGGGAAAGACATGTTTACCCGGATGGGTGTGTACCACTTCCGGCTCTGAGGCAGCTTCTTGTTGTGAGACTTCTTGGGTTTGGGCTCGAAGGGTTCATACTCCTGCTCGGGCATTTTCACCACGGCATTCTTCGGCTTCTCCAACTTCGCCCCCTCCTCGGTCGAGCCCTTCCCACCCCAACGCACCTGCGTGGAGGCAGACGTCCCATGAACGCACATCAATTTCAACGAAGTAAAATAATATCAATAAAGGTTGTAAAATCTAGCCACCTCCATTCTCTTGATGCCTCCGATTCCTCTCCCTCCATAATAAGAAGCGTCCACAGTGGGCCATTTCTTCTTGGGCAGTCCGTCTTCGTCATCTGACTCCTAAAACATAGATAATTATACACATTAAAACAATTATTCAACAACCTAACTCATACAGTGGAGTGCTTTTTCATATGTGTGTGTGTGCTTTGACTTACAGGCTCAGGAGGAGGTGGAGGTGGGGGCTCTTTGATCACCTGAGAAAAATAATAAGAAACATAATGTGGTCTTGAGAGGTGGGAACAACAGGATTTACTTCGCTATCCGCAAAAACACGGCAGCTCATTGCTTTGAACTCTCAAGGGGGGTTTTGTAATTTTTTTGTGGGGACTCCTGAGGTGCTAATTGACACTTCACATCGGAGGGCAAACTGCTTTGAAGCTGCGGATGATGTGGGGTTAGGTTTTCTTACCACAGTGCAGCAGAGAGGCCAGAACCACCACATGAAGAGCAGGGCCAGTAGGAGGAACAAAACCAGCAAGGTGATCAGGAGAATGGTGCCATCAAACTGTGGAACACACACACACAGTTACAGTCACAGTAACAGTCCCTAACATTAAAACATCATCTCTTCAGGCGCTCATTTAAATTAACATACACCTGTGAAGCAACAGTAGTTGTATTGCAGTTTTAGTATTAGCAATTGATTATCAGAATTCAATTTCCATTACATTTATGTTGTGCCAATTCATAACAAACAGTTATCTCTAGGCACTTTGATGGTGCTCTATACAATATTCTATACCTCATGATAGGCACTTTTAGTATTGCCAATTAATTAGCAAAATTCAATTTCCATTCCATTTATGTAATGCCAATTCATAACAAACAGTTATCTCTAGGCACTTTGATAGTGCTCTATACAATATTACGGTATATACCTCACTATAGCATCAAACCGCGATTAGCTACAGGAGTGGGAGAGTAGTGGCGTCCTGATGACTGACTGCTGTCAAACTCCCTCTGTGTTTGTTGATATGTGAGCTTGGATGAACGTGGGGCGTGGCCGAACACTACAAACGCTGTGTTGGGGAATTGGTGTAGCTTGGCATTCGTCAGAAAGAGACTCTCTGCAGTGTGTTCCAACCAAGAAAACACGTTAATGTCATTAAAATTGATAAATGTATGTGTTCAAAACTGATAAAGACATACAGAAGCCGAGAGTCAACATTGTTTTGGCATGGAGAGCCCTACCAGCTGCTAAAGCTAAAGCTAAAGCCCCTTTGTTTTGGTCTGAAATGCTGGTGCTCACGGCGACATCAAATACTAAATCTATAGCCCCTTTAACAAAGAGCAGGTCTGGACTACGCTGGGAAAACTCCTTTTAACAGAAGAAACCTGGAGCACAACC
>CAESWR010000278.1:176173-186184 GCA_903171835.1 Mullus surmuletus | reverse complement strand
GTAAGTTGTGTGACCCCCAAACTGTATCCATCATGTACATCCAGGGGCTTTGAAGCAGGCGGGCGACCATGAGCCAACATGGTTCCCATTACAGACCACAAATGAGGATCACATGTGGTTAGACTTTCCCTATCTATCTTGTGGCAAAGCCATGGGGTATCCATCTGGCCACTACGTTGACGTCCGTTGTTGAAACGCTGGAGTCTGAAGGCCTCTTTTGAAGAAATCTTGATGAGTTTGCGATCGTCCTTCATCTTTAAGTAGTTGACCAGTTAGCAAAATGTGCGAAGCAGTGTTCTCACAAACAATGCATAAAATCTAAAGTGGCCTCAGACTACAAAGTCCGACAGCCAGCCACTTTACAGGAGATTTACACTTTTATGGTGTTTATTGAAGGAATCCTACCATTCAGAGTCTCAGGCCTGATGCGACTGTCGCCTATATGGTTCAGTTTAGTGGCTGGAGGCAGCTAATTGCAATGGTATGCCTAATTTAGCTCTGTATATCATGAACCACAACAAGGCCAAAAGGCTGGTTTGGTTGGGAGGTGTCTCCGGCTTCAGTGCATAAATTCCAACAAATGTTTAATCTGGGGTGTAGTGCTTCAAATGATCTGCATGCGTGCCTCCTTTTTTGTTTTTGCTTTGGAAAAGAACCGATGAACCGATAGATTCATACACATCTGATATTGCGGCTGCTCCTGTGTTTCGTCCAGTTTATCTACCTAAACATTGGCACCCACTATATTAACTTGCTTCTTTAATCTCTCATTGAGGGGTTAAGCCTATCCTTTTGGGGAAGGATTTTTACTACAAAAACCCCTGTGGTTTGGCCTAGAAAAAGAGGAAAATAACATAAGGGAGGAGGGGAAGATGACATAGATAAACGGAAACCTCTGGGGAAAACCTCTTAAAATATTTTTTCTTTTGTAATGTGTATGCACTTCAAGAACACAACAGAAATCTGTGTTTTAAAGTTAATAAACACATATACTTTACTGAAGCGTACATGAAAATGATCAATATTTCCTGCACACATTTTCAAAATAGCTGTAACTGCGAAGGAAACTGTCACTTACACATTCCGTGGTGGTGATGTGCACGTTGCTGCTGATGAAAGACAGACCATCATTCATGCTCACTTGAAGGTAAATCACCCTGAAACAGAAAAGCACAGACAAACAAAGACAAGTGAGTGTGCTGCAGGTTATTTAGTCTCCCCCCCGCTCGGCTCCGGCTCCGTTTGTTTTATACATTTATGTATTATTTATTTGTTATGAGTTATGCCACTGACCCCCGAGCGCCGACGTGATTCCTCGTTCCTGATTCTGAGTAAGAATGTAATTAACAGCAAAACAACAAAATGTAAAGGATTTGGAATTTCTTTTGTGCAGTAATTAAACAATGCCATATTTGAAGTCCCATTCAGCTGCCTCAATTACATGGCAAAGAAACTGGAGGCAAAAAATTCTGGAGTCACTGCAGCTGCCAACCTGGCAGGAGGACCCCAAACATGTATCCAAGAAAGGAGCTTCTTGTGTGCACTGTGACTTTTCTTTCACCTGCAGTCGAGCCATTTGAAAGGAAAAGAAGCAAACACAGAAATGTAGTAATGTTTTCTACTTGAAAACAAGAAAGGAAAAAAACTGTAGTTGTACTTGTGTGACCCACTGGGTCGTTCAGCGGGCGAAGAGGCCAATGTGGAATAGATGAATGTGAACGGAAGTGGGGGAGGCATGACCTATCATTGGTGACCGAGGATTGTGTACTTTTCCAGCTGAACAAAATTATATTTTGAGAATATTACACATCCTCTATATTTAAATATTTAATTTTCGCAGCTGATAGCAGTTACTGGCCATATTCATATTTCCTTTTAAAGTTATATGATGATTGTTAAGTTTTTGTTAAGTTTTTGCCTCCTCCACTACTTCTCAGATCCCTGCACAAAACACATCCATGTTGTTAACAGCCTGGCTAACACAACCTAAGCTGGTGTTATATTAGCAACGGTGACTGAATGTCCCACCACCTAAACCTTAACTCACAAATTGCTGACCAAAACCAAACCAAGTAGATTTTTCTTGTCATATCAAACCACAGCACCGTATCAAACAGATGGTTGGTTGTCATTCAGCACTGACCCTTTTGTTATCTCTTTGCACCTTGGGCTTGTGGAAATTCATGTCTACAAAGTCTGTCTTGATGGCCCAAAGCTCATCATACAAGTGAGGAAAACAAGTCTGAGTTTCAAGTGACCTCTTGTAACCTCTCTAGAGTTACTCCTTCAAAATATGTGGATGAAAGACATGTTTTCAAAACCCCCACAGTTCCTTTTAGGGAGAGGACCAGGTGAATGGGAATGAGGTCTGGCATATGGAAAACAGACCGTTTGACCGATAAACCTGTCTCTACTCCGACTGTCTGGCTCTCCAAGAAGGAGAAAGGAGATGGGTTAGTGGCTGAAGTTCATGAACAACAGTGTACATACCACAATGACAACAAGCAGCTGGGGACTGAAACTGTCTTGAGACGGTCTTGGAAGCAAAAGTTGGTATGTTTGAGGCATATTTGTGTGACAGAACGCAGAGCTTGCAGAATTTTAACCCTCCGCAATGTTGTTTATGACTGACATTTTAACATTTGAATAAACTCGAGTTCAGTGTTTTCTACAGCAACAGAACCTTAAGGGCCCTTTTGAAAAGCAACCTGTCAGACATATTTTGCTAAACCCCGAGGCAAGAATTTGCTTTTAAAAAGCACAACAGGCAGACAGAAATATCTCTAATTATAGTGGTCTAAGTGAAGTTACCGGTGATAGGAAGAGAATGGGTGATGCTACAAGCGATGAGGATGTGACTAGATCAGTGTGTTGGGGAAATATTGTCTGTCAGAAAGAGACAGAGCAGACGGCCCGATCATGGACAAACACAGACAGTGTAATAGACCTTGTCTGCTATTCATTAGGTGGACTGACTCATACCTTAAAGGGGCAATTTACATCCAGTATAACAGGAAGCATTGCACACTTTTGCTCTAATCGTACTCCCGTAGGACACGAGAGAAGTATGAACATCAGGATACTGTATAGGCCACTAATGGTGCAGTAAATATCAAGTTTTGTTCCTATGATGCAACATATTTTTTTAGGGGGTTGTAGACTGTTAAGATTGTTTTGGAATTAAATCAGTTAAGCTCTCCTACCCTGTTGAGATTCAGGCTGCATACTCGTGGCCACACACACTTGAAAGGCCAGGCGCACTGCCACACGGCTTTGATCAGTCAAAGCAGACGAGGGAAGTGTTGAAAGAGAATCGAAGGCTTGACAGGGGGTGGAATGGTGTGTGTGTGTGTGTGTGAGTGTGTGGGGAGGGGGGCATTCCCATATGTCACAGACCAATATTGGCCGGACAAAAAGAAGCCAATGTGGCCCCAAACCAAGAATGGCAAAGATAAGTGTGGGATTCAAGAGTCGGAAGGTTAAGTGTTGAGCCATAAAGCTATGGAAAGTCTGCGAAAACCACGGGAAAATGCTTCTTCTTCTGCATAAAGCTGGAAAGTACACAATGTACCCTCAGTTTTACGACTCTTCGCCCCAAAGAATCGATTAAAGCGTCTCTATGTTGTTCAAATCTCTCTCCACGGCAGTCCGCTTCTTTCCACATCACTGGCACTGCAAATGTCTGCTGCGATTCTTGCTTATAACTTCCATGGGAGACCAGATTTAAGGAATTTGTCTGATAATTACCGGAGTGCGCTGTCACCAAACCAATGCGAATGTCTGGGGGTTTTTTTGCCTCATGAAGTGTTTTACATCGTCATTTGACCCCTCTCCTCTGTATCTCTGTACTTTTTCTTCCCCATGAGGACTTAAGGTTAAAGAGGTTTGTGGATTGTTGACGTTGGACCGAGGTTGAGCTCCGGAAAGGAGAACATGGCCAGCTGATGAAAAGCAATTCTGGCACCATATTGCGTGTCTGTCATGTGGTGAGCGTTCAAGCTAATTGTCTTCAGTCGTTGAGACAAATGCGGTCCAACATGGACGTTTGCGCCAAATATGTAGAAATCCCCTCAAGGCATTCCGAAGATGCCACATTCACGAGGATGGAACCAATGGACCAAACAAAACCAGAGCGCAGTAGCATAAATAAAATCCCCACCATCGATTCTAACCCTTTTTAGAACCATTCATTCTAACCAAGAATTCAAAACCAGCAACGTGTAAACGCGGTGGCTGATCCTCTACTCTCTAGTTTTTTACTCAGTAGTTTCTATTTAAGTGGAGGCGGGATCGTCTGCAGTTGTTTTCACTGCTCTATGCTAATTCAGGACAGAAGTAGGACAAATGCATTGAAGCTTTACCGCTGCGTGTGCTGGCACCGCTACAGAGCTCCTTATATTTTGCTAAGCTGCACTGGGATCTCGGGAGGAGGAATGTGGCCTTGTATAGAGATCGTAAAAGGGGCTAATGTATGGCAGGCCCTTTATAGGGTCCGCGCACAAACACACACGTGAATGTGTACATGTGTTTCTGTGTGTTTAGAACACAGAACGTGTCTCGGGAGGCACGTGAGGAGGGAAGGTCTGCAGCAACAAACTTACTTCCCAACTTCATCGATGACAGGAGCTGGACATAGTAAGAAGGTGTCCTGCACGCCAACCGGCTTTTCATCTGCGGGATAAATCGTACAGTTTTGATGACTATTTTGAGGAGAAGATAGGTTCACTCGGTCAGAACACCAAAAATGTCCTCCAAAACATGGTGATGAAGCTTGTAAGAAACAAAAAGACAGCATGTACTCACTGACTGTGGTAGTGTCGTTGATTTTGAAGCTGCAGAGAACCTGGTTGATGTTCCTGGCGTGGAGGAACCCGTTCCCCCTCACCACCACTTGGAAGGACTCTGGTTTAACAACACAGAATTGACATCTTTTCATCAACATTTTCAACACTGGGCAAGTAAAATTACAGCCAATCCAGCACTGTACATGAAGCTCAATTCCATTTCACCGAGTGCGGTTAGACTAGGTGTAATTCTAGCCTGAAATTCGAACACTGAGATGTTTCCACAAGCCATTTTGCTATGTTTGTCCAGGTGAGAAGAGCAACAATTTGAACTTAGGTGTTGTTGAAAGAGAGGGATTTGAGATATTAAGTCCCATAATAAAGGGGCCTGCATAGTGGTTGAGCGTTAGTCGGCTCATTATTTCATTAGTCTGCACACGGTGAGACAAGATTTAAATTGAGTTCAGTGTAGAAGGAGAATGTAGAATGAAACCTCAATTTGATATCATGACCATCACAGACGTTTACTTTAATAGTGTTACATGTAATACAGGAGGAATACTACATGTGAAGGTCTTGTACAGAGGCTCTAACAATGGTACAAGTACAGCTGGTGGTACCTGAGTCTCCTTAGTTTTATACAGAAGAATCTCTTCTCTTTTTGAAAAAATACTATGAATGAAAATAGCCTATCAAAAGACAGTATTCCATGTAACTTTTGTTTAAAAACATGTTATCCCATATATCAATATTGATCATACTGGTGGTACAAATATTTTTTCCTCTTTATTTAACAAGTAAAATCCATTTTAAGTCATTAAAAATTCACTCTTTCTGGTTAAAGAAGGTGTTTACAGTCTTATTTTGGCTTGTACTCTCAAAGGGTGTGTCAACTTTTGACATGTTTTCACTATATTTTACTCTTTGTCCACATTGATCCAGCAGATGTATCAAATTCTGTTTTCTGTTTTTTTTTCTTCAGGTACATGTTCTTTGTTGTATCCAAGATGATCTTAACAGAATGTTTTGGTGTTGAGCTTTAAATGGAATTTTTATAAAAAGCCCGAAACAAAACTACTTTCATGTAGGCTGCAGGTCCAGAACGAGAGCGAAGCTGCAAAAGTGAAACGAGTTGTCCTTGCTGGGCCGGCAGCTGCAGAGAGCATGATTCTGTTTCAAGCTAAATACTTTTCTTCTTGAAGGGAGGACATAATTCACTGCTTAATAAAAGGCAAAAGCAGATGTGAGGAACCGTAAAAGTGGTCCAGCTTCAGCCAAAGTGTTTAATCAACTCCTGCTTTTATCTCTTCATATGTGTTTTTTAGTGTCCATTTAATATCACTTTAACTGTCATAATCCTTCTCCTGGCAGGATAGGAGACAATGCTGCCTACTATTGCAAATCCCATCTCACCACCGCCGCTCTCCCACGGGCGAGCCTTTTAATGAGACACAGTTATATTATTCCCTCTGAGTATTATGTTCTCACAGATTTCCTGTAAGTGACCTGGATGCCCATGTTAGCTCCCCTTCTTCAGCCTGGGATTGTCATTAGCAGGGCGACAGAAAGAGACACGGGCCGGCCAGTAATGGAATTAACACACTTCTCAGACGGATGACGAGAGACTGGCATCAAGTTTGGATGACTCAGGAGGGTCCTTGAATTTGTGTGTGTGTGTCTGTGTGTGTGTGCCCACCTCCCGCGCACACACTGGAGGGCTCAGCGGCCAAAATCTCAATGCAGGACTTCTTGATGATCTAAAGGGGGGGAAAGATGAAGGAACAGTAGTTGTTCTTACTCACTCTCACTGATACACACCGGTATCTGATTTTGTGAAGAGAGGTGCACATTTCAAAGGTCAAGGTCAAAGGTCAAAGGTTAATTAATTGTCACTTTGTACATTTCTGCACACTACGAAGCGAAATATGTACTCAGGTCCCAATACAATAAGAAAAAGGCAATAAAAGAGGATAAGACAACATGTTCTGTGAGATTACAAGATTACTGCCATTTTTGATCCCTCTCAAACAAAAAGTAGCATGCACATGTAAATTGATGTGTTTCATGGCACATTCTAGAGAAAGTACTGAAAATTCTGAGTAATGTCTCAAATAATGGCAAGTGGAGCCAGAAATAACGATAATGCAGTCTTTCCAAAAGAGGAAAAAGAAGATGGAATGGAAAGGAGAAGGAATCATGCATAATAAATAGTATGCCATTAGGTAGACATAAGGGCTAACAAATCACAGCAGAAGGAGAAAATACTGAGGTTGACTTTTGTTTGACCTCTGGAACTGCCAACAAGACCCACCCGCCACCGTAGTTGCAAGTTTCAGTTATAACAAATGGTTCTCCGTACACAGATTGGGTTTTATTTACCGAATCGATGACTCCCCGCAGGGCGTGGAAGCCGCCCAGGACAGGAAACACGTGCTCGATGGTGTCGGCGATGGTAGCCAGCTGTGTAGGAAGAGAAACAAGAATGCAAAATGGATCATCTTGTTTTCATATGCTGCATACTGTTGTAAATCCTGCTGTGATGTTACGTCCTTTCTTTTCTGCTTTTTTGGTAACCTTTCTAACCCATATGGGCATAACCAAAAAATCAATAATATTCATTCATTCATTCATAGGATGATGGACACTTTGTATATGCAAAGTAGAAGGCTTTTACACACACACAAACACACACACACTCACACATCTTAGCTTCCAAATATCTGTTTTATTAACTACAGGGACGCCACCCTCATCATCACGTTGACCATGATTCAAGTTAACAATGTCTCTCCGGTCCAGCTTTGTGTGAAGGCACTCAAGACACAGCTTTGGGATAAAAATTTACTGGGGTCGGTTTCCAGGAAATGTTAAATTATAGGTTTGCCATACAGCGCAGGAACCACCGAATACAAACTATGCAAAATTAAGTTAGCAGCCGGGTTGGATGGTGTAACACTGGATTCCTCGGCTCATGCGGCGCATTGCATGTTTCAGTCCAAACAAGATATGTGTGGAGGCATTGCCGTTACCTGCGTCTCATTGAAGTCTTTGACACCGACACAGTAAACTATTGCTCCGAGAGACCGGGCTCTTTCTGCCTGTTGGCGGACAGTGGGAATAGGTTGAGTAACAGGTAGTCAGCAGTTTATCGGAATTGGGACTTGGTGTGGGGTTGCTACCTCTTGCTGCGCGGTGATAAGCTGATGCTCCTGCAGCTCTCCATCCGTCAGTGCGATAATCACGCTGGCAGTCCCTGGGAAAGTCATAAAAACATGCTGCAACCTCAAAAATATCAGGCTGCCTGAAAGGGGTGCTCGTGGGAAAGGGGCCAATAGTTACTTACCAAAGTTCTCCTGATATATCTGCTCATTTGCCTTTGAACGAGAAGGTGGTTTGTTGGTTAGGTGATGCCAGACATTCTGACCGAAGCTGCCAATTATCTAAAGAACATATGATGCTAGGATCTTACCCTCTCTAATCCAAGATCCATGCATGTATCTCCCCCTGGGATCTCTCTCTTCAGGGCGTTGAGGCCCTTTTTGATGTCCACTCTGTAAAGAGGAGACAATTTTTGTTTTTTGTTCACTTTGACTGCGACCCCCCCGCCCCCGTGCTTGGAAGCCAATCTCTCCTCTGACTTGGGGTTTGATTTTAGTTGTTTGTCATGCGTGAGGACCATTAATGCTGGGATGGCATCTATTTCTAAGGTTGGGCCATTACACTACTTTGTGGTATGAAACTCAAAATGTAATTTGAATCAATTACACCTATCAGCTCCCACTCAGCTCACCTGTTCTCAGTCAGTTTCATGATGGTCGATGCTCGGGAGGAGAACGTTATAAAGGACATTCTCAGCATGGGACTGGAAGAGAAAAACAGGAAAGAAATATCATCATACCCATAATTAAGCAGTCCACACTGCTGGCCAAGTCTGCTCTGTAAGGTCTGCAGTGCTAAACTCTCCACAGGGTGTGCAGTTACTGGTGAAATGTGCCAAAGACTGATGGTAAAAACGAGGAGAAACCCAACAGGATCCAGCTGCTGGTGATTTCCCACCTTTCACAACATTATAGACATTTCAAAACTACAACCCCGGCTTAATCAGAAGTTGATGTTCCGCAGAATCCGAAAGCATTTGGTCCAAATCAAACAGCTGGCAGCACTAACCCGTCATGTGCTTTCAGGCCAGTGTTTATTTCATCAAACTAAGCGACTCAATATCACATTGTGACACACCACTCCATGTATTTTTCCTGCAGCCTGCCTCCCAGAAACAAACTTTCTGAATCACAGAGCCTGCACCACGCTCAAATCTTAGCCTCCGTGATATTGATTTAGATGTCAATGTTGGAAATATGTTGTAAGATCCTCTGATGTTGGAGGGAATGTGTTTTTGTTTATTGGGGCAAATTGCATTTTTCAAAAAGGAATCACCTGCGCGGAAACTAACATGCACGGCAGAATGGGGTCTGAAATGTGTTGTTTGTGCTGTTCCTCATTTTGTGCTTTGAGAAGGTCTGGTTCTGGGCAATGGCTGAACCACAAATGGGCAGGTGTTGTTGTGGCCTCCAAGGAGCAAGGCAAAACAAAGCCACCCATGAGCTGAGGGACAGATGTTGAATTGTTGCATCTTACCAATATCATGATATTGATTATAACATGAATAATGTTCATAATTCACATCACCTGATCAATCCTTCATGTTTTACCTTGGGGATAAAAAGTACTTATTGGCAGAATGCTATAGTCTGGGCCACTTTATGCATAATTGTGTTAAACGATTGGACCACAGGAATGACTCATAACTTGTGAGAATGTTACAATGACTAGAAGTATCCCCAGACTGGATTTGCCAGGGTCCATCAAACATTCCCTGAGGAAATTTGTCTGGCACTTTTCACCTATGAGTAGAGTGCAGACTTGAATGCAGATGCAAATATGCAAAAACAAAAGTAGCATTCGGTTCTGCATACGGATGCATTCGGATCTGCTCCAAAATGAATTTCTTTCTTTCCTGGCCCATGCTATCTGCCTCCCCATGAGGTTAACGCTGTTGCGTAATCTTGCCAACAAACTAAGGAGTAAGGGAAACATGACCTCCCTAGTGGAGAGGATTCTGGGCAAGAACCAAGAAACTCAAAGAGTACCACCCATCGTCTCTGCAACAAAAGACTTTTGTAATTAGTTGTTTTGACACAGAATAAGCTCTATCCATTGCCAAAACAAC